>CAKLPJ010000010.1:0-35297 GCA_922984085.1 Sicus ferrugineus | reverse complement strand
CAAGTCAAGTCAAGTCAAGTCAAGTCAAGTCAAGTCAAGTCAAGTCAAGTCAAGTCAAGTCAAGTCAAGTCAAGTCAAGTCAAGTCAAGTCAAGTCAAGTCAAGTCAAGTCAAGTCAAGTCAAGTCAAGTCAAGTCAAGTCAAGTCAAGTCAAGTCAAGTCAAGTCAAGTCAAGTCAAGTCAAGTCAAGTCAAGTCAAGTCAAGTCAAGTCAAGTCAAGTCAAGTCAAGTCAAGTCAAGTCAAGTCAAGTCAAGTCAAGTCAAGTCAAGTCAAGTCAAGTCAAGTCAAGTCAAGTCAAGTCAAGTCAAGTCAAGTCAAGTCAAGTCAAGTCAAGTCAAGTCAAGTCAAGTCAAGTCAAGTCAAGTCAAGTCAAGTCAAGTCAAGTCAAGTCAAGTCAAGTCAAGTCAAGTCAAGTCAAGTCAAGTCAAGTCAAGTCAAGTCAAGTCAAGTCAAGTCAAGTCAAGTCAAGTCAAGTCAAGTCAAGTCAAGTCAAGTCAAGTCAAGTCAAGTCAAGTCAAGTCAAGTCAAGTCAAGTCAAGTCAAGTCAAGTCAAGTCAAGTCAAGTCAAGTCAAGTCAAGTCAAGTCAAGTCAAGTCAAGTCAAGTCAAGTCAAGTCAAGTCAAGTCAAGTCAAGTCAAGTCAAGTCAAGTCAAGTCAAGTCAAGTCAAGTCAAGTCAAGTCAAGTCAAGTCAAGTCAAGTCAAGTCAAGTCAAGTCAAGTCAAGTCAAGTCAAGTCAAGTCAAGTCAAGTCAAGTCAAGTCAAGTCAAGTCAAGTCAAGTCAAGTCAAGTCAAGTCAAGTCAAGTCAAGTCAAGTCAAGTCAAGTCAAGTCAAGTCAAGTCAAGTCAAGTCAAGTCAAGTCAAGTCAAGTCAAGTCAAGTCAAGTCAAGTCAAGTCAAGTCAAGTCAAGTCAAGTCAAGTCAAGTCAAGTCAAGTCAAGTCAAGTCAAGTCAAGTCAAGTCAAGTCAAGTCAAGTCAAGTCAAGTCAAGTCAAGTCAAGTCAAGTCAAGTCAAGTCAAGTCAAGTCAAGTCAAGTCAAGTCAAGTCAAGTCAAGTCAAGTCAAGTCAAGTCAAGTCAAGTCAAGTCAAGTCAAGTCAAGTCAAGTCAAGTCAAGTCAAGTCAAGTCAAGTCAAGTCAAGTCAAGTCAAGTCAAGTCAAGTCAAGTCAAGTCAAGTCAAGTCAAGTCAAGTCAAGTCAAGTCAAGTCAAGTCAAGTCAAGTCAAGTCAAGTCAAGTCAAGTCAAGTCAAGTCAAGTCAAGTCAAGTCAAGTCAAGTCAAGTCAAGTCAAGTCAAGTCAAGTCAAGTCAAGTCAAGTCAAGTCAAGTCAAGTCAAGTCAAGTCAAGTCAAGTCAAGTCAAGTCAAGTCAAGTCAAGTCAAGTCAAGTCAAGTCAAGTCAAGTCAAGTCAAGTCAAGTCAAGTCAAGTCAAGTCAAGTCAAGTCAAGTCAAGTCAAGTCAAGTCAAGTCAAGTCAAGTCAAGTCAAGTCAAGTCAAGTCAAGTCAAGTCAAGTCAAGTCAAGTCAAGTCAAGTCAAGTCAAGTCAAGTCAAGTCAAGTCAAGTCAAGTCAAGTCAAGTCAAGTCAAGTCAAGTCAAGTCAAGTCAAGTCAAGTCAAGTCAAGTCAAGTCAAGTCAAGTCAAGTCAAGTCAAGTCAAGTCAAGTCAAGTCAAGTCAAGTCAAGTCAAGTCAAGTCAAGTCAAGTCAAGTCAAGTCAAGTCAAGTCAAGTCAAGTCAAGTCAAGTCAAGTCAAGTCAAGTCAAGTCAAGTCAAGTCAAGTCAAGTCAAGTCAAGTCAAGTCAAGTCAAGTCAAGTCAAGTCAAGTCAAGTCAAGTCAAGTCAAGTCAAGTCAAGTCAAGTCAAGTCAAGTCAAGTCAAGTCAAGTCAAGTCAAGTCAAGTCAAGTCAAGTCAAGTCAAGTCAAGTCAAGTCAAGTCAAGTCAAGTCAAGTCAAGTCAAGTCAAGTCAAGTCAAGTCAAGTCAAGTCAAGTCAAGTCAAGTCAAGTCAAGTCAAGTCAAGTCAAGTCAAGTCAAGTCAAGTCAAGTCAAGTCAAGTCAAGTCAAGTCAAGTCAAGTCAAGTCAAGTCAAGTCAAGTCAAGTCAAGTCAAGTCAAGTCAAGTCAAGTCAAGTCAAGTCAAGTCAAGTCAAGTCAAGTCAAGTCAAGTCAAGTCAAGTCAAGTCAAGTCAAGTCAAGTCAAGTCAAGTCAAGTCAAGTCAAGTCAAGTCAAGTCAAGTCAAGTCAAGTCAAGTCAAGTCAAGTCAAGTCAAGTCAAGTCAAGTCAAGTCAAGTCAAGTCAAGTCAAGTCAAGTCAAGTCAAGTCAAGTCAAGTCAAGTCAAGTCAAGTCAAGTCAAGTCAAGTCAAGTCAAGTCAAGTCAAGTCAAGTCAAGTCAAGTCAAGTCAAGTCAAGTCAAGTCAAGTCAAGTCAAGTCAAGTCAAGTCAAGTCAAGTCAAGTCAAGTCAAGTCAAGTCAAGTCAAGTCAAGTCAAGTCAAGTCAAGTCAAGTCAAGTCAAGTCAAGTCAAGTCAAGTCAAGTCAAGTCAAGTCAAGTCAAGTCAAGTCAAGTCAAGTCAAGTCAAGTCAAGTCAAGTCAAGTCAAGTCAAGTCAAGTCAAGTCAAGTCAAGTCAAGTCAAGTCAAGTCAAGTCAAGTCAAGTCAAGTCAAGTCAAGTCAAGTCAAGTCAAGTCAAGTCAAGTCAAGTCAAGTCAAGTCAAGTCAAGTCAAGTCAAGTCAAGTCAAGTCAAGTCAAGTCAAGTCAAGTCAAGTCAAGTCAAGTCAAGTCAAGTCAAGTCAAGTCAAGTCAAGTCAAGTCAAGTCAAGTCAAGTCAAGTCAAGTCAAGTCAAGTCAAGTCAAGTCAAGTCAAGTCAAGTCAAGTCAAGTCAAGTCAAGTCAAGTCAAGTCAAGTCAAGTCAAGTCAAGTCAAGTCAAGTCAAGTCAAGTCAAGTCAAGTCAAGTCAAGTCAAGTCAAGTCAAGTCAAGTCAAGTCAAGTCAAGTCAAGTCAAGTCAAGTCAAGTCAAGTCAAGTCAAGTCAAGTCAAGTCAAGTCAAGTCAAGTCAAGTCAAGTCAAGTCAAGTCAAGTCAAGTCAAGTCAAGTCAAGTCAAGTCAAGTCAAGTCAAGTCAAGTCAAGTCAAGTCAAGTCAAGTCAAGTCAAGTCAAGTCAAGTCAAGTCAAGTCAAGTCAAGTCAAGTCAAGTCAAGTCAAGTCAAGTCAAGTCAAGTCAAGTCAAGTCAAGTCAAGTCAAGTCAAGTCAAGTCAAGTCAAGTCAAGTCAAGTCAAGTCAAGTCAAGTCAAGTCAAGTCAAGTCAAGTCAAGTCAAGTCAAGTCAAGTCAAGTCAAGTCAAGTCAAGTCAAGTCAAGTCAAGTCAAGTCAAGTCAAGTCAAGTCAAGTCAAGTCAAGTCAAGTCAAGTCAAGTCAAGTCAAGTCAAGTCAAGTCAAGTCAAGTCAAGTCAAGTCAAGTCAAGTCAAGTCAAGTCAAGTCAAGTCAAGTCAAGTCAAGTCAAGTCAAGTCAAGTCAAGTCAAGTCAAGTCAAGTCAAGTCAAGTCAAGTCAAGTCAAGTCAAGTCAAGTCAAGTCAAGTCAAGTCAAGTCAAGTCAAGTCAAGTCAAGTCAAGTCAAGTCAAGTCAAGTCAAGTCAAGTCAAGTCAAGTCAAGTCAAGTCAAGTCAAGTCAAGTCAAGTCAAGTCAAGTCAAGTCAAGTCAAGTCAAGTCAAGTCAAGTCAAGTCAAGTCAAGTCAAGTCAAGTCAAGTCAAGTCAAGTCAAGTCAAGTCAAGTCAAGTCAAGTCAAGTCAAGTCAAGTCAAGTCAAGTCAAGTCAAGTCAAGTCAAGTCAAGTCAAGTCAAGTCAAGTCAAGTCAAGTCAAGTCAAGTCAAGTCAAGTCAAGTCAAGTCAAGTCAAGTCAAGTCAAGTCAAGTCAAGTCAAGTCAAGTCAAGTCAAGTCAAGTCAAGTCAAGTCAAGTCAAGTCAAGTCAAGTCAAGTCAAGTCAAGTCAAGTCAAGTCAAGTCAAGTCAAGTCAAGTCAAGTCAAGTCAAGTCAAGTCAAGTCAAGTCAAGTCAAGTCAAGTCAAGTCAAGTCAAGTCAAGTCAAGTCAAGTCAAGTCAAGTCAAGTCAAGTCAAGTCAAGTCAAGTCAAGTCAAGTCAAGTCAAGTCAAGTCAAGTCAAGTCAAGTCAAGTCAAGTCAAGTCAAGTCAAGTCAAGTCAAGTCAAGTCAAGTCAAGTCAAGTCAAGTCAAGTCAAGTCAAGTCAAGTCAAGTCAAGTCAAGTCAAGTCAAGTCAAGTCAAGTCAAGTCAAGTCAAGTCAAGTCAAGTCAAGTCAAGTCAAGTCAAGTCAAGTCAAGTCAAGTCAAGTCAAGTCAAGTCAAGTCAAGTCAAGTCAAGTCAAGTCAAGTCAAGTCAAGTCAAGTCAAGTCAAGTCAAGTCAAGTCAAGTCAAGTCAAGTCAAGTCAAGTCAAGTCAAGTCAAGTCAAGTCAAGTCAAGTCAAGTCAAGTCAAGTCAAGTCAAGTCAAGTCAAGTCAAGTCAAGTCAAGTCAAGTCAAGTCAAGTCAAGTCAAGTCAAGTCAAGTCAAGTCAAGTCAAGTCAAGTCAAGTCAAGTCAAGTCAAGTCAAGTCAAGTCAAGTCAAGTCAAGTCAAGTCAAGTCAAGTCAAGTCAAGTCAAGTCAAGTCAAGTCAAGTCAAGTCAAGTCAAGTCAAGTCAAGTCAAGTCAAGTCAAGTCAAGTCAAGTCAAGTCAAGTCAAGTCAAGTCAAGTCAAGTCAAGTCAAGTCAAGTCAAGTCAAGTCAAGTCAAGTCAAGTCAAGTCAAGTCAAGTCAAGTCAAGTCAAGTCAAGTCAAGTCAAGTCAAGTCAAGTCAAGTCAAGTCAAGTCAAGTCAAGTCAAGTCAAGTCAAGTCAAGTCAAGTCAAGTCAAGTCAAGTCAAGTCAAGTCAAGTCAAGTCAAGTCAAGTCAAGTCAAGTCAAGTCAAGTCAAGTCAAGTCAAGTCAAGTCAAGTCAAGTCAAGTCAAGTCAAGTCAAGTCAAGTCAAGTCAAGTCAAGTCAAGTCAAGTCAAGTCAAGTCAAGTCAAGTCAAGTCAAGTCAAGTCAAGTCAAGTCAAGTCAAGTCAAGTCAAGTCAAGTCAAGTCAAGTCAAGTCAAGTCAAGTCAAGTCAAGTCAAGTCAAGTCAAGTCAAGTCAAGTCAAGTCAAGTCAAGTCAAGTCAAGTCAAGTCAAGTCAAGTCAAGTCAAGTCAAGTCAAGTCAAGTCAAGTCAAGTCAAGTCAAGTCAAGTCAAGTCAAGTCAAGTCAAGTCAAGTCAAGTCAAGTCAAGTCAAGTCAAGTCAAGTCAAGTCAAGTCAAGTCAAGTCAAGTCAAGTCAAGTCAAGTCAAGTCAAGTCAAGTCAAGTCAAGTCAAGTCAAGTCAAGTCAAGTCAAGTCAAGTCAAGTCAAGTCAAGTCAAGTCAAGTCAAGTCAAGTCAAGTCAAGTCAAGTCAAGTCAAGTCAAGTCAAGTCAAGTCAAGTCAAGTCAAGTCAAGTCAAGTCAAGTCAAGTCAAGTCAAGTCAAGTCAAGTCAAGTCAAGTCAAGTCAAGTCAAGTCAAGTCAAGTCAAGTCAAGTCAAGTCAAGTCAAGTCAAGTCAAGTCAAGTCAAGTCAAGTCAAGTCAAGTCAAGTCAAGTCAAGTCAAGTCAAGTCAAGTCAAGTCAAGTCAAGTCAAGTCAAGTCAAGTCAAGTCAAGTCAAGTCAAGTCAAGTCAAGTCAAGTCAAGTCAAGTCAAGTCAAGTCAAGTCAAGTCAAGTCAAGTCAAGTCAAGTCAAGTCAAGTCAAGTCAAGTCAAGTCAAGTCAAGTCAAGTCAAGTCAAGTCAAGTCAAGTCAAGTCAAGTCAAGTCAAGTCAAGTCAAGTCAAGTCAAGTCAAGTCAAGTCAAGTCAAGTCAAGTCAAGTCAAGTCAAGTCAAGTCAAGTCAAGTCAAGTCAAGTCAAGTCAAGTCAAGTCAAGTCAAGTCAAGTCAAGTCAAGTCAAGTCAAGTCAAGTCAAGTCAAGTCAAGTCAAGTCAAGTCAAGTCAAGTCAAGTCAAGTCAAGTCAAGTCAAGTCAAGTCAAGTCAAGTCAAGTCAAGTCAAGTCAAGTCAAGTCAAGTCAAGTCAAGTCAAGTCAAGTCAAGTCAAGTCAAGTCAAGTCAAGTCAAGTCAAGTCAAGTCAAGTCAAGTCAAGTCAAGTCAAGTCAAGTCAAGTCAAGTCAAGTCAAGTCAAGTCAAGTCAAGTCAAGTCAAGTCAAGTCAAGTCAAGTCAAGTCAAGTCAAGTCAAGTCAAGTCAAGTCAAGTCAAGTCAAGTCAAGTCAAGTCAAGTCAAGTCAAGTCAAGTCAAGTCAAGTCAAGTCAAGTCAAGTCAAGTCAAGTCAAGTCAAGTCAAGTCAAGTCAAGTCAAGTCAAGTCAAGTCAAGTCAAGTCAAGTCAAGTCAAGTCAAGTCAAGTCAAGTCAAGTCAAGTCAAGTCAAGTCAAGTCAAGTCAAGTCAAGTCAAGTCAAGTCAAGTCAAGTCAAGTCAAGTCAAGTCAAGTCAAGTCAAGTCAAGTCAAGTCAAGTCAAGTCAAGTCAAGTCAAGTCAAGTCAAGTCAAGTCAAGTCAAGTCAAGTCAAGTCAAGTCAAGTCAAGTCAAGTCAAGTCAAGTCAAGTCAAGTCAAGTCAAGTCAAGTCAAGTCAAGTCAAGTCAAGTCAAGTCAAGTCAAGTCAAGTCAAGTCAAGTCAAGTCAAGTCAAGTCAAGTCAAGTCAAGTCAAGTCAAGTCAAGTCAAGTCAAGTCAAGTCAAGTCAAGTCAAGTCAAGTCAAGTCAAGTCAAGTCAAGTCAAGTCAAGTCAAGTCAAGTCAAGTCAAGTCAAGTCAAGTCAAGTCAAGTCAAGTCAAGTCAAGTCAAGTCAAGTCAAGTCAAGTCAAGTCAAGTCAAGTCAAGTCAAGTCAAGTCAAGTCAAGTCAAGTCAAGTCAAGTCAAGTCAAGTCAAGTCAAGTCAAGTCAAGTCAAGTCAAGTCAAGTCAAGTCAAGTCAAGTCAAGTCAAGTCAAGTCAAGTCAAGTCAAGTCAAGTCAAGTCAAGTCAAGTCAAGTCAAGTCAAGTCAAGTCAAGTCAAGTCAAGTCAAGTCAAGTCAAGTCAAGTCAAGTCAAGTCAAGTCAAGTCAAGTCAAGTCAAGTCAAGTCAAGTCAAGTCAAGTCAAGTCAAGTCAAGTCAAGTCAAGTCAAGTCAAGTCAAGTCAAGTCAAGTCAAGTCAAGTCAAGTCAAGTCAAGTCAAGTCAAGTCAAGTCAAGTCAAGTCAAGTCAAGTCAAGTCAAGTCAAGTCAAGTCAAGTCAAGTCAAGTCAAGTCAAGTCAAGTCAAGTCAAGTCAAGTCAAGTCAAGTCAAGTCAAGTCAAGTCAAGTCAAGTCAAGTCAAGTCAAGTCAAGTCAAGTCAAGTCAAGTCAAGTCAAGTCAAGTCAAGTCAAGTCAAGTCAAGTCAAGTCAAGTCAAGTCAAGTCAAGTCAAGTCAAGTCAAGTCAAGTCAAGTCAAGTCAAGTCAAGTCAAGTCAAGTCAAGTCAAGTCAAGTCAAGTCAAGTCAAGTCAAGTCAAGTCAAGTCAAGTCAAGTCAAGTCAAGTCAAGTCAAGTCAAGTCAAGTCAAGTCAAGTCAAGTCAAGTCAAGTCAAGTCAAGTCAAGTCAAGTCAAGTCAAGTCAAGTCAAGTCAAGTCAAGTCAAGTCAAGTCAAGTCAAGTCAAGTCAAGTCAAGTCAAGTCAAGTCAAGTCAAGTCAAGTCAAGTCAAGTCAAGTCAAGTCAAGTCAAGTCAAGTCAAGTCAAGTCAAGTCAAGTCAAGTCAAGTCAAGTCAAGTCAAGTCAAGTCAAGTCAAGTCAAGTCAAGTCAAGTCAAGTCAAGTCAAGTCAAGTCAAGTCAAGTCAAGTCAAGTCAAGTCAAGTCAAGTCAAGTCAAGTCAAGTCAAGTCAAGTCAAGTCAAGTCAAGTCAAGTCAAGTCAAGTCAAGTCAAGTCAAGTCAAGTCAAGTCAAGTCAAGTCAAGTCAAGTCAAGTCAAGTCAAGTCAAGTCAAGTCAAGTCAAGTCAAGTCAAGTCAAGTCAAGTCAAGTCAAGTCAAGTCAAGTCAAGTCAAGTCAAGTCAAGTCAAGTCAAGTCAAGTCAAGTCAAGTCAAGTCAAGTCAAGTCAAGTCAAGTCAAGTCAAGTCAAGTCAAGTCAAGTCAAGTCAAGTCAAGTCAAGTCAAGTCAAGTCAAGTCAAGTCAAGTCAAGTCAAGTCAAGTCAAGTCAAGTCAAGTCAAGTCAAGTCAAGTCAAGTCAAGTCAAGTCAAGTCAAGTCAAGTCAAGTCAAGTCAAGTCAAGTCAAGTCAAGTCAAGTCAAGTCAAGTCAAGTCAAGTCAAGTCAAGTCAAGTCAAGTCAAGTCAAGTCAAGTCAAGTCAAGTCAAGTCAAGTCAAGTCAAGTCAAGTCAAGTCAAGTCAAGTCAAGTCAAGTCAAGTCAAGTCAAGTCAAGTCAAGTCAAGTCAAGTCAAGTCAAGTCAAGTCAAGTCAAGTCAAGTCAAGTCAAGTCAAGTCAAGTCAAGTCAAGTCAAGTCAAGTCAAGTCAAGTCAAGTCAAGTCAAGTCAAGTCAAGTCAAGTCAAGTCAAGTCAAGTCAAGTCAAGTCAAGTCAAGTCAAGTCAAGTCAAGTCAAGTCAAGTCAAGTCAAGTCAAGTCAAGTCAAGTCAAGTCAAGTCAAGTCAAGTCAAGTCAAGTCAAGTCAAGTCAAGTCAAGTCAAGTCAAGTCAAGTCAAGTCAAGTCAAGTCAAGTCAAGTCAAGTCAAGTCAAGTCAAGTCAAGTCAAGTCAAGTCAAGTCAAGTCAAGTCAAGTCAAGTCAAGTCAAGTCAAGTCAAGTCAAGTCAAGTCAAGTCAAGTCAAGTCAAGTCAAGTCAAGTCAAGTCAAGTCAAGTCAAGTCAAGTCAAGTCAAGTCAAGTCAAGTCAAGTCAAGTCAAGTCAAGTCAAGTCAAGTCAAGTCAAGTCAAGTCAAGTCAAGTCAAGTCAAGTCAAGTCAAGTCAAGTCAAGTCAAGTCAAGTCAAGTCAAGTCAAGTCAAGTCAAGTCAAGTCAAGTCAAGTCAAGTCAAGTCAAGTCAAGTCAAGTCAAGTCAAGTCAAGTCAAGTCAAGTCAAGTCAAGTCAAGTCAAGTCAAGTCAAGTCAAGTCAAGTCAAGTCAAGTCAAGTCAAGTCAAGTCAAGTCAAGTCAAGTCAAGTCAAGTCAAGTCAAGTCAAGTCAAGTCAAGTCAAGTCAAGTCAAGTCAAGTCAAGTCAAGTCAAGTCAAGTCAAGTCAAGTCAAGTCAAGTCAAGTCAAGTCAAGTCAAGTCAAGTCAAGTCAAGTCAAGTCAAGTCAAGTCAAGTCAAGTCAAGTCAAGTCAAGTCAAGTCAAGTCAAGTCAAGTCAAGTCAAGTCAAGTCAAGTCAAGTCAAGTCAAGTCAAGTCAAGTCAAGTCAAGTCAAGTCAAGTCAAGTCAAGTCAAGTCAAGTCAAGTCAAGTCAAGTCAAGTCAAGTCAAGTCAAGTCAAGTCAAGTCAAGTCAAGTCAAGTCAAGTCAAGTCAAGTCAAGTCAAGTCAAGTCAAGTCAAGTCAAGTCAAGTCAAGTCAAGTCAAGTCAAGTCAAGTCAAGTCAAGTCAAGTCAAGTCAAGTCAAGTCAAGTCAAGTCAAGTCAAGTCAAGTCAAGTCAAGTCAAGTCAAGTCAAGTCAAGTCAAGTCAAGTCAAGTCAAGTCAAGTCAAGTCAAGTCAAGTCAAGTCAAGTCAAGTCAAGTCAAGTCAAGTCAAGTCAAGTCAAGTCAAGTCAAGTCAAGTCAAGTCAAGTCAAGTCAAGTCAAGTCAAGTCAAGTCAAGTCAAGTCAAGTCAAGTCAAGTCAAGTCAAGTCAAGTCAAGTCAAGTCAAGTCAAGTCAAGTCAAGTCAAGTCAAGTCAAGTCAAGTCAAGTCAAGTCAAGTCAAGTCAAGTCAAGTCAAGTCAAGTCAAGTCAAGTCAAGTCAAGTCAAGTCAAGTCAAGTCAAGTCAAGTCAAGTCAAGTCAAGTCAAGTCAAGTCAAGTCAAGTCAAGTCAAGTCAAGTCAAGTCAAGTCAAGTCAAGTCAAGTCAAGTCAAGTCAAGTCAAGTCAAGTCAAGTCAAGTCAAGTCAAGTCAAGTCAAGTCAAGTCAAGTCAAGTCAAGTCAAGTCAAGTCAAGTCAAGTCAAGTCAAGTCAAGTCAAGTCAAGTCAAGTCAAGTCAAGTCAAGTCAAGTCAAGTCAAGTCAAGTCAAGTCAAGTCAAGTCAAGTCAAGTCAAGTCAAGTCAAGTCAAGTCAAGTCAAGTCAAGTCAAGTCAAGTCAAGTCAAGTCAAGTCAAGTCAAGTCAAGTCATGTCAAGTCAAGTCAAGTAAGTCAAGTCAAGTCAAGTCAAGTCAAGTCAAGTCAAGTCAAGTCAAGTCAAGTCAAGTCAAGTCAAGTCAAGTCAAGTCAAGTCAAGTCAAGTCAAGTCAAGTCAAGTCAAGTCAAGTCAAGTCAAGTCAAGTCAAGTCAAGTCAAGTCAAGTCAAGTCAAGTCAAGTCAAGTCAAGTCAAGTCAAGTCAAGTCAAGTCAAGTCAAGTCAAGTCAAGTCAAGTCAAGTCAAGTCAAGTCAAGTCAAGTCAAGTCAAGTCAAGTCAAGTCAAGTCAAGTCAAGTCAAGTCAAGTCAAGTCAAGTCAAGTCAAGTCAAGTCAAGTCAAGTCAAGTCAAGTCAAGTCAAGTCAAGTCAAGTCAAGTCAAGTCAAGTCAAGTCAAGTCAAGTCAAGTCAAGTCAAGTCAAGTCAAGTCAAGTCAAGTCAAGTCAAGTCAAGTCAAGTCAAGTCAAGTCAAGTCAAGTCAAGTCAAGTCAAGTCAAGTCAAGTCAAGTCAAGTCAAGTCAAGTCAAGTCAAGTCAAGTCAAGTCAAGTCAAGTCAAGTCAAGTCAAGTCAAGTCAAGTCAAGTCAAGTCAAGTCAAGTCAAGTCAAGTCAAGTCAAGTCAAGTCAAGTCAAGTCAAGTCAAGTCAAGTCAAGTCAAGTCAAGTCAAGTCAAGTCAAGTCAAGTCAAGTCAAGTCAAGTCAAGTCAAGTCAAGTCAAGTCAAGTCAAGTCAAGTCAAGTCAAGTCAAGTCAAGTCAAGTCAAGTCAAGTCAAGTCAAGTCAAGTCAAGTCAAGTCAAGTCAAGTCAAGTCAAGTCAAGTCAAGTCAAGTCAAGTCAAGTCAAGTCAAGTCAAGTCAAGTCAAGTCAAGTCAAGTCAAGTCAAGTCAAGTCAAGTCAAGTCAAGTCAAGTCAAGTCAAGTCAAGTCAAGTCAAGTCAAGTCAAGTCAAGTCAAGTCAAGTCAAGTCAAGTCAAGTCAAGTCAAGTCAAGTCAAGTCAAGTCAAGTCAAGTCAAGTCAAGTCAAGTCAAGTCAAGTCAAGTCAAGTCAAGTCAAGTCAAGTCAAGTCAAGTCAAGTCAAGTCAAGTCAAGTCAAGTCAAGTCAAGTCAAGTCAAGTCAAGTCAAGTCAAGTCAAGTCAAGTCAAGTCAAGTCAAGTCAAGTCAAGTCAAGTCAAGTCAAGTCAAGTCAAGTCAAGTCAAGTCAAGTCAAGTCAAGTCAAGTCAAGTCAAGTCAAGTCAAGTCAAGTCAAGTCAAGTCAAGTCAAGTCAAGTCAAGTCAAGTCAAGTCAAGTCAAGTCAAGTCAAGTCAAGTCAAGTCAAGTCAAGTCAAGTCAAGTCAAGTCAAGTCAAGTCAAGTCAAGTCAAGTCAAGTCAAGTCAAGTCAAGTCAAGTCAAGTCAAGTCAAGTCAAGTCAAGTCAAGTCAAGTCAAGTCAAGTCAAGTCAAGTCAAGTCAAGTCAAGTCAAGTCAAGTCAAGTCAAGTCAAGTCAAGTCAAGTCAAGTCAAGTCAAGTCAAGTCAAGTCAAGTCAAGTCAAGTCAAGTCAAGTCAAGTCAAGTCAAGTCAAGTCAAGTCAAGTCAAGTCAAGTCAAGTCAAGTCAAGTCAAGTCAAGTCAAGTCAAGTCAAGTCAAGTCAAGTCAAGTCAAGTCAAGTCAAGTCAAGTCAAGTCAAGTCAAGTCAAGTCAAGTCAAGTCAAGTCAAGTCAAGTCAAGTCAAGTCAAGTCAAGTCAAGTCAAGTCAAGTCAAGTCAAGTCAAGTCAAGTCAAGTCAAGTCAAGTCAAGTCAAGTCAAGTCAAGTCAAGTCAAGTCAAGTCAAGTCAAGTCAAGTCAAGTCAAGTCAAGTCAAGTCAAGTCAAGTCAAGTCAAGTCAAGTCAAGTCAAGTCAAGTCAAGTCAAGTCAAGTCAAGTCAAGTCAAGTCAAGTCAAGTCAAGTCAAGTCAAGTCAAGTCAAGTCAAGTCAAGTCAAGTCAAGTCAAGTCAAGTCAAGTCAAGTCAAGTCAAGTCAAGTCAAGTCAAGTCAAGTCAAGTCAAGTCAAGTCAAGTCAAGTCAAGTCAAGTCAAGTCAAGTCAAGTCAAGTCAAGTCAAGTCAAGTCAAGTCAAGTCAAGTCAAGTCAAGTCAAGTCAAGTCAAGTCAAGTCAAGTCAAGTCAAGTCAAGTCAAGTCAAGTCAAGTCAAGTCAAGTCAAGTCAAGTCAAGTCAAGTCAAGTCAAGTCAAGTCAAGTCAAGTCAAGTCAAGTCAAGTCAAGTCAAGTCAAGTCAAGTCAAGTCAAGTCAAGTCAAGTCAAGTCAAGTCAAGTCAAGTCAAGTCAAGTCAAGTCAAGTCAAGTCAAGTCAAGTCAAGTCAAGTCAAGTCAAGTCAAGTCAAGTCAAGTCAAGTCAAGTCAAGTCAAGTCAAGTCAAGTCAAGTCAAGTCAAGTCAAGTCAAGTCAAGTCAAGTCAAGTCAAGTCAAGTCAAGTCAAGTCAAGTCAAGTCAAGTCAAGTCAAGTCAAGTCAAGTCAAGTCAAGTCAAGTCAAGTCAAGTCAAGTCAAGTCAAGTCAAGTCAAGTCAAGTCAAGTCAAGTCAAGTCAAGTCAAGTCAAGTCAAGTCAAGTCAAGTCAAGTCAAGTCAAGTCAAGTCAAGTCAAGTCAAGTCAAGTCAAGTCAAGTCAAGTCAAGTCAAGTCAAGTCAAGTCAAGTCAAGTCAAGTCAAGTCAAGTCAAGTCAAGTCAAGTCAAGTCAAGTCAAGTCAAGTCAAGTCAAGTCAAGTCAAGTCAAGTCAAGTCAAGTCAAGTCAAGTCAAGTCAAGTCAAGTCAAGTCAAGTCAAGTCAAGTCAAGTCAAGTCAAGTCAAGTCAAGTCAAGTCAAGTCAAGTCAAGTCAAGTCAAGTCAAGTCAAGTCAAGTCAAGTCAAGTCAAGTCAAGTCAAGTCAAGTCAAGTCAAGTCAAGTCAAGTCAAGTCAAGTCAAGTCAAGTCAAGTCAAGTCAAGTCAAGTCAAGTCAAGTCAAGTCAAGTCAAGTCAAGTCAAGTCAAGTCAAGTCAAGTCAAGTCAAGTCAAGTCAAGTCAAGTCAAGTCAAGTCAAGTCAAGTCAAGTCAAGTCAAGTCAAGTCAAGTCAAGTCAAGTCAAGTCAAGTCAAGTCAAGTCAAGTCAAGTCAAGTCAAGTCAAGTCAAGTCAAGTCAAGTCAAGTCAAGTCAAGTCAAGTCAAGTCAAGTCAAGTCAAGTCAAGTCAAGTCAAGTCAAGTCAAGTCAAGTCAAGTCAAGTCAAGTCAAGTCAAGTCAAGTCAAGTCAAGTCAAGTCAAGTCAAGTCAAGTCAAGTCAAGTCAAGTCAAGTCAAGTCAAGTCAAGTCAAGTCAAGTCAAGTCAAGTCAAGTCAAGTCAAGTCAAGTCAAGTCAAGTCAAGTCAAGTCAAGTCAAGTCAAGTCAAGTCAAGTCAAGTCAAGTCAAGTCAAGTCAAGTCAAGTCAAGTCAAGTCAAGTCAAGTCAAGTCAAGTCAAGTCAAGTCAAGTCAAGTCAAGTCAAGTCAAGTCAAGTCAAGTCAAGTCAAGTCAAGTCAAGTCAAGTCAAGTCAAGTCAAGTCAAGTCAAGTCAAGTCAAGTCAAGTCAAGTCAAGTCAAGTCAAGTCAAGTCAAGTCAAGTCAAGTCAAGTCAAGTCAAGTCAAGTCAAGTCAAGTCAAGTCAAGTCAAGTCAAGTCAAGTCAAGTCAAGTCAAGTCAAGTCAAGTCAAGTCAAGTCAAGTCAAGTCAAGTCAAGTCAAGTCAAGTCAAGTCAAGTCAAGTCAAGTCAAGTCAAGTCAAGTCAAGTCAAGTCAAGTCAAGTCAAGTCAAGTCAAGTCAAGTCAAGTCAAGTCAAGTCAAGTCAAGTCAAGTCAAGTCAAGTCAAGTCAAGTCAAGTCAAGTCAAGTCAAGTCAAGTCAAGTCAAGTCAAGTCAAGTCAAGTCAAGTCAAGTCAAGTCAAGTCAAGTCAAGTCAAGTCAAGTCAAGTCAAGTCAAGTCAAGTCAAGTCAAGTCAAGTCAAGTCAAGTCAAGTCAAGTCAAGTCAAGTCAAGTCAAGTCAAGTCAAGTCAAGTCAAGTCAAGTCAAGTCAAGTCAAGTCAAGTCAAGTCAAGTCAAGTCAAGTCAAGTCAAGTCAAGTCAAGTCAAGTCAAGTCAAGTCAAGTCAAGTCAAGTCAAGTCAAGTCAAGTCAAGTCAAGTCAAGTCAAGTCAAGTCAAGTCAAGTCAAGTCAAGTCAAGTCAAGTCAAGTCAAGTCAAGTCAAGTCAAGTCAAGTCAAGTCAAGTCAAGTCAAGTCAAGTCAAGTCAAGTCAAGTCAAGTCAAGTCAAGTCAAGTCAAGTCAAGTCAAGTCAAGTCAAGTCAAGTCAAGTCAAGTCAAGTCAAGTCAAGTCAAGTCAAGTCAAGTCAAGTCAAGTCAAGTCAAGTCAAGTCAAGTCAAGTCAAGTCAAGTCAAGTCAAGTCAAGTCAAGTCAAGTCAAGTCAAGTCAAGTCAAGTCAAGTCAAGTCAAGTCAAGTCAAGTCAAGTCAAGTCAAGTCAAGTCAAGTCAAGTCAAGTCAAGTCAAGTCAAGTCAAGTCAAGTCAAGTCAAGTCAAGTCAAGTCAAGTCAAGTCAAGTCAAGTCAAGTCAAGTCAAGTCAAGTCAAGTCAAGTCAAGTCAAGTCAAGTCAAGTCAAGTCAAGTCAAGTCAAGTCAAGTCAAGTCAAGTCAAGTCAAGTCAAGTCAAGTCAAGTCAAGTCAAGTCAAGTCAAGTCAAGTCAAGTCAAGTCAAGTCAAGTCAAGTCAAGTCAAGTCAAGTCAAGTCAAGTCAAGTCAAGTCAAGTCAAGTCAAGTCAAGTCAAGTCAAGTCAAGTCAAGTCAAGTCAAGTCAAGTCAAGTCAAGTCAAGTCAAGTCAAGTCAAGTCAAGTCAAGTCAAGTCAAGTCAAGTCAAGTCAAGTCAAGTCAAGTCAAGTCAAGTCAAGTCAAGTCAAGTCAAGTCAAGTCAAGTCAAGTCAAGTCAAGTCAAGTCAAGTCAAGTCAAGTCAAGTCAAGTCAAGTCAAGTCAAGTCAAGTCAAGTCAAGTCAAGTCAAGTCAAGTCAAGTCAAGTCAAGTCAAGTCAAGTCAAGTCAAGTCAAGTCAAGTCAAGTCAAGTCAAGTCAAGTCAAGTCAAGTCAAGTCAAGTCAAGTCAAGTCAAGTCAAGTCAAGTCAAGTCAAGTCAAGTCAAGTCAAGTCAAGTCAAGTCAAGTCAAGTCAAGTCAAGTCAAGTCAAGTCAAGTCAAGTCAAGTCAAGTCAAGTCAAGTCAAGTCAAGTCAAGTCAAGTCAAGTCAAGTCAAGTCAAGTCAAGTCAAGTCAAGTCAAGTCAAGTCAAGTCAAGTCAAGTCAAGTCAAGTCAAGTCAAGTCAAGTCAAGTCAAGTCAAGTCAAGTCAAGTCAAGTCAAGTCAAGTCAAGTCAAGTCAAGTCAAGTCAAGTCAAGTCAAGTCAAGTCAAGTCAAGTCAAGTCAAGTCAAGTCAAGTCAAGTCAAGTCAAGTCAAGTCAAGTCAAGTCAAGTCAAGTCAAGTCAAGTCAAGTCAAGTCAAGTCAAGTCAAGTCAAGTCAAGTCAAGTCAAGTCAAGTCAAGTCAAGTCAAGTCAAGTCAAGTCAAGTCAAGTCAAGTCAAGTCAAGTCAAGTCAAGTCAAGTCAAGTCAAGTCAAGTCAAGTCAAGTCAAGTCAAGTCAAGTCAAGTCAAGTCAAGTCAAGTCAAGTCAAGTCAAGTCAAGTCAAGTCAAGTCAAGTCAAGTCAAGTCAAGTCAAGTCAAGTCAAGTCAAGTCAAGTCAAGTCAAGTCAAGTCAAGTCAAGTCAAGTCAAGTCAAGTCAAGTCAAGTCAAGTCAAGTCAAGTCAAGTCAAGTCAAGTCAAGTCAAGTCAAGTCAAGTCAAGTCAAGTCAAGTCAAGTCAAGTCAAGTCAAGTCAAGTCAAGTCAAGTCAAGTCAAGTCAAGTCAAGTCAAGTCAAGTCAAGTCAAGTCAAGTCAAGTCAAGTCAAGTCAAGTCAAGTCAAGTCAAGTCAAGTCAAGTCAAGTCAAGTCAAGTCAAGTCAAGTCAAGTCAAGTCAAGTCAAGTCAAGTCAAGTCAAGTCAAGTCAAGTCAAGTCAAGTCAAGTCAAGTCAAGTCAAGTCAAGTCAAGTCAAGTCAAGTCAAGTCAAGTCAAGTCAAGTCAAGTCAAGTCAAGTCAAGTCAAGTCAAGTCAAGTCAAGTCAAGTCAAGTCAAGTCAAGTCAAGTCAAGTCAAGTCAAGTCAAGTCAAGTCAAGTCAAGTCAAGTCAAGTCAAGTCAAGTCAAGTCAAGTCAAGTCAAGTCAAGTCAAGTCAAGTCAAGTCAAGTCAAGTCAAGTCAAGTCAAGTCAAGTCAAGTCAAGTCAAGTCAAGTCAAGTCAAGTCAAGTCAAGTCAAGTCAAGTCAAGTCAAGTCAAGTCAAGTCAAGTCAAGTCAAGTCAAGTCAAGTCAAGTCAAGTCAAGTCAAGTCAAGTCAAGTCAAGTCAAGTCAAGTCAAGTCAAGTCAAGTCAAGTCAAGTCAAGTCAAGTCAAGTCAAGTCAAGTCAAGTCAAGTCAAGTCAAGTCAAGTCAAGTCAAGTCAAGTCAAGTCAAGTCAAGTCAAGTCAAGTCAAGTCAAGTCAAGTCAAGTCAAGTCAAGTCAAGTCAAGTCAAGTCAAGTCAAGTCAAGTCAAGTCAAGTCAAGTCAAGTCAAGTCAAGTCAAGTCAAGTCAAGTCAAGTCAAGTCAAGTCAAGTCAAGTCAAGTCAAGTCAAGTCAAGTCAAGTCAAGTCAAGTCAAGTCAAGTCAAGTCAAGTCAAGTCAAGTCAAGTCAAGTCAAGTCAAGTCAAGTCAAGTCAAGTCAAGTCAAGTCAAGTCAAGTCAAGTCAAGTCAAGTCAAGTCAAGTCAAGTCAAGTCAAGTCAAGTCAAGTCAAGTCAAGTCAAGTCAAGTCAAGTCAAGTCAAGTCAAGTCAAGTCAAGTCAAGTCAAGTCAAGTCAAGTCAAGTCAAGTCAAGTCAAGTCAAGTCAAGTCAAGTCAAGTCAAGTCAAGTCAAGTCAAGTCAAGTCAAGTCAAGTCAAGTCAAGTCAAGTCAAGTCAAGTCAAGTCAAGTCAAGTCAAGTCAAGTCAAGTCAAGTCAAGTCAAGTCAAGTCAAGTCAAGTCAAGTCAAGTCAAGTCAAGTCAAGTCAAGTCAAGTCAAGTCAAGTCAAGTCAAGTCAAGTCAAGTCAAGTCAAGTCAAGTCAAGTCAAGTCAAGTCAAGTCAAGTCAAGTCAAGTCAAGTCAAGTCAAGTCAAGTCAAGTCAAGTCAAGTCAAGTCAAGTCAAGTCAAGTCAAGTCAAGTCAAGTCAAGTCAAGTCAAGTCAAGTCAAGTCAAGTCAAGTCAAGTCAAGTCAAGTCAAGTCAAGTCAAGTCAAGTCAAGTCAAGTCAAGTCAAGTCAAGTCAAGTCAAGTCAAGTCAAGTCAAGTCAAGTCAAGTCAAGTCAAGTCAAGTCAAGTCAAGTCAAGTCAAGTCAAGTCAAGTCAAGTCAAGTCAAGTCAAGTCAAGTCAAGTCAAGTCAAGTCAAGTCAAGTCAAGTCAAGTCAAGTCAAGTCAAGTCAAGTCAAGTCAAGTCAAGTCAAGTCAAGTCAAGTCAAGTCAAGTCAAGTCAAGTCAAGTCAAGTCAAGTCAAGTCAAGTCAAGTCAAGTCAAGTCAAGTCAAGTCAAGTCAAGTCAAGTCAAGTCAAGTCAAGTCAAGTCAAGTCAAGTCAAGTCAAGTCAAGTCAAGTCAAGTCAAGTCAAGTCAAGTCAAGTCAAGTCAAGTCAAGTCAAGTCAAGTCAAGTCAAGTCAAGTCAAGTCAAGTCAAGTCAAGTCAAGTCAAGTCAAGTCAAGTCAAGTCAAGTCAAGTCAAGTCAAGTCAAGTCAAGTCAAGTCAAGTCAAGTCAAGTCAAGTCAAGTCAAGTCAAGTCAAGTCAAGTCAAGTCAAGTCAAGTCAAGTCAAGTCAAGTCAAGTCAAGTCAAGTCAAGTCAAGTCAAGTCAAGTCAAGTCAAGTCAAGTCAAGTCAAGTCAAGTCAAGTCAAGTCAAGTCAAGTCAAGTCAAGTCAAGTCAAGTCAAGTCAAGTCAAGTCAAGTCAAGTCAAGTCAAGTCAAGTCAAGTCAAGTCAAGTCAAGTCAAGTCAAGTCAAGTCAAGTCAAGTCAAGTCAAGTCAAGTCAAGTCAAGTCAAGTCAAGTCAAGTCAAGTCAAGTCAAGTCAAGTCAAGTCAAGTCAAGTCAAGTCAAGTCAAGTCAAGTCAAGTCAAGTCAAGTCAAGTCAAGTCAAGTCAAGTCAAGTCAAGTCAAGTCAAGTCAAGTCAAGTCAAGTCAAGTCAAGTCAAGTCAAGTCAAGTCAAGTCAAGTCAAGTCAAGTCAAGTCAAGTCAAGTCAAGTCAAGTCAAGTCAAGTCAAGTCAAGTCAAGTCAAGTCAAGTCAAGTCAAGTCAAGTCAAGTCAAGTCAAGTCAAGTCAAGTCAAGTCAAGTCAAGTCAAGTCAAGTCAAGTCAAGTCAAGTCAAGTCAAGTCAAGTCAAGTCAAGTCAAGTCAAGTCAAGTCAAGTCAAGTCAAGTCAAGTCAAGTCAAGTCAAGTCAAGTCAAGTCAAGTCAAGTCAAGTCAAGTCAAGTCAAGTCAAGTCAAGTCAAGTCAAGTCAAGTCAAGTCAAGTCAAGTCAAGTCAAGTCAAGTCAAGTCAAGTCAAGTCAAGTCAAGTCAAGTCAAGTCAAGTCAAGTCAAGTCAAGTCAAGTCAAGTCAAGTCAAGTCAAGTCAAGTCAAGTCAAGTCAAGTCAAGTCAAGTCAAGTCAAGTCAAGTCAAGTCAAGTCAAGTCAAGTCAAGTCAAGTCAAGTCAAGTCAAGTCAAGTCAAGTCAAGTCAAGTCAAGTCAAGTCAAGTCAAGTCAAGTCAAGTCAAGTCAAGTCAAGTCAAGTCAAGTCAAGTCAAGTCAAGTCAAGTCAAGTCAAGTCAAGTCAAGTCAAGTCAAGTCAAGTCAAGTCAAGTCAAGTCAAGTCAAGTCAAGTCAAGTCAAGTCAAGTCAAGTCAAGTCAAGTCAAGTCAAGTCAAGTCAAGTCAAGTCAAGTCAAGTCAAGTCAAGTCAAGTCAAGTCAAGTCAAGTCAAGTCAAGTCAAGTCAAGTCAAGTCAAGTCAAGTCAAGTCAAGTCAAGTCAAGTCAAGTCAAGTCAAGTCAAGTCAAGTCAAGTCAAGTCAAGTCAAGTCAAGTCAAGTCAAGTCAAGTCAAGTCAAGTCAAGTCAAGTCAAGTCAAGTCAAGTCAAGTCAAGTCAAGTCAAGTCAAGTCAAGTCAAGTCAAGTCAAGTCAAGTCAAGTCAAGTCAAGTCAAGTC
Organism: Sicus ferrugineus; assembly: GCA_922984085.1. NCBI lineage: Eukaryota > Metazoa > Arthropoda > Insecta > Diptera > Conopidae > Sicus > Sicus ferrugineus. The sequence continues at coordinate 15,647 of CAKLPJ010000010.1, read as the reverse complement.
AAGTCAAGTCAAGTCAAGTCAAGTCAAGTCAAGTCAAGTCAAGTCAAGTCAAGTCAAGTCAAGTCAAGTCAAGTCAAGTCAAGTCAAGTCAAGTCAAGTCAAGTCAAGTCAAGTCAAGTCAAGTCAAGTCAAGTCAAGTCAAGTCAAGTCAAGTCAAGTCAAGTCAAGTCAAGTCAAGTCAAGTCAAGTCAAGTCAAGTCAAGTCAAGTCAAGTCAAGTCAAGTCAAGTCAAGTCAAGTCAAGTCAAGTCAAGTCAAGTCAAGTCAAGTCAAGTCAAGTCAAGTCAAGTCAAGTCAAGTCAAGTCAAGTCAAGTCAAGTCAAGTCAAGTCAAGTCAAGTCAAGTCAAGTCAAGTCAAGTCAAGTCAAGTCAAGTCAAGTCAAGTCAAGTCAAGTCAAGTCAAGTCAAGTCAAGTCAAGTCAAGTCAAGTCAAGTCAAGTCAAGTCAAGTCAAGTCAAGTCAAGTCAAGTCAAGTCAAGTCAAGTCAAGTCAAGTCAAGTCAAGTCAAGTCAAGTCAAGTCAAGTCAAGTCAAGTCAAGTCAAGTCAAGTCAAGTCAAGTCAAGTCAAGTCAAGTCAAGTCAAGTCAAGTCAAGTCAAGTCAAGTCAAGTCAAGTCAAGTCAAGTCAAGTCAAGTCAAGTCAAGTCAAGTCAAGTCAAGTCAAGTCAAGTCAAGTCAAGTCAAGTCAAGTCAAGTCAAGTCAAGTCAAGTCAAGTCAAGTCAAGTCAAGTCAAGTCAAGTCAAGTCAAGTCAAGTCAAGTCAAGTCAAGTCAAGTCAAGTCAAGTCAAGTCAAGTCAAGTCAAGTCAAGTCAAGTCAAGTCAAGTCAAGTCAAGTCAAGTCAAGTCAAGTCAAGTCAAGTCAAGTCAAGTCAAGTCAAGTCAAGTCAAGTCAAGTCAAGTCAAGTCAAGTCAAGTCAAGTCAAGTCAAGTCAAGTCAAGTCAAGTCAAGTCAAGTCAAGTCAAGTCAAGTCAAGTCAAGTCAAGTCAAGTCAAGTCAAGTCAAGTCAAGTCAAGTCAAGTCAAGTCAAGTCAAGTCAAGTCAAGTCAAGTCAAGTCAAGTCAAGTCAAGTCAAGTCAAGTCAAGTCAAGTCAAGTCAAGTCAAGTCAAGTCAAGTCAAGTCAAGTCAAGTCAAGTCAAGTCAAGTCAAGTCAAGTCAAGTCAAGTCAAGTCAAGTCAAGTCAAGTCAAGTCAAGTCAAGTCAAGTCAAGTCAAGTCAAGTCAAGTCAAGTCAAGTCAAGTCAAGTCAAGTCAAGTCAAGTCAAGTCAAGTCAAGTCAAGTCAAGTCAAGTCAAGTCAAGTCAAGTCAAGTCAAGTCAAGTCAAGTCAAGTCAAGTCAAGTCAAGTCAAGTCAAGTCAAGTCAAGTCAAGTCAAGTCAAGTCAAGTCAAGTCAAGTCAAGTCAAGTCAAGTCAAGTCAAGTCAAGTCAAGTCAAGTCAAGTCAAGTCAAGTCAAGTCAAGTCAAGTCAAGTCAAGTCAAGTCAAGTCAAGTCAAGTCAAGTCAAGTCAAGTCAAGTCAAGTCAAGTCAAGTCAAGTCAAGTCAAGTCAAGTCAAGTCAAGTCAAGTCAAGTCAAGTCAAGTCAAGTCAAGTCAAGTCAAGTCAAGTCAAGTCAAGTCAAGTCAAGTCAAGTCAAGTCAAGTCAAGTCAAGTCAAGTCAAGTCAAGTCAAGTCAAGTCAAGTCAAGTCAAGTCAAGTCAAGTCAAGTCAAGTCAAGTCAAGTCAAGTCAAGTCAAGTCAAGTCAAGTCAAGTCAAGTCAAGTCAAGTCAAGTCAAGTCAAGTCAAGTCAAGTCAAGTCAAGTCAAGTCAAGTCAAGTCAAGTCAAGTCAAGTCAAGTCAAGTCAAGTCAAGTCAAGTCAAGTCAAGTCAAGTCAAGTCAAGTCAAGTCAAGTCAAGTCAAGTCAAGTCAAGTCAAGTCAAGTCAAGTCAAGTCAAGTCAAGTCAAGTCAAGTCAAGTCAAGTCAAGTCAAGTCAAGTCAAGTCAAGTCAAGTCAAGTCAAGTCAAGTCAAGTCAAGTCAAGTCAAGTCAAGTCAAGTCAAGTCAAGTCAAGTCAAGTCAAGTCAAGTCAAGTCAAGTCAAGTCAAGTCAAGTCAAGTCAAGTCAAGTCAAGTCAAGTCAAGTCAAGTCAAGTCAAGTCAAGTCAAGTCAAGTCAAGTCAAGTCAAGTCAAGTCAAGTCAAGTCAAGTCAAGTCAAGTCAAGTCAAGTCAAGTCAAGTCAAGTCAAGTCAAGTCAAGTCAAGTCAAGTCAAGTCAAGTCAAGTCAAGTCAAGTCAAGTCAAGTCAAGTCAAGTCAAGTCAAGTCAAGTCAAGTCAAGTCAAGTCAAGTCAAGTCAAGTCAAGTCAAGTCAAGTCAAGTCAAGTCAAGTCAAGTCAAGTCAAGTCAAGTCAAGTCAAGTCAAGTCAAGTCAAGTCAAGTCAAGTCAAGTCAAGTCAAGTCAAGTCAAGTCAAGTCAAGTCAAGTCAAGTCAAGTCAAGTCAAGTCAAGTCAAGTCAAGTCAAGTCAAGTCAAGTCAAGTCAAGTCAAGTCAAGTCAAGTCAAGTCAAGTCAAGTCAAGTCAAGTCAAGTCAAGTCAAGTCAAGTCAAGTCAAGTCAAGTCAAGTCAAGTCAAGTCAAGTCAAGTCAAGTCAAGTCAAGTCAAGTCAAGTCAAGTCAAGTCAAGTCAAGTCAAGTCAAGTCAAGTCAAGTCAAGTCAAGTCAAGTCAAGTCAAGTCAAGTCAAGTCAAGTCAAGTCAAGTCAAGTCAAGTCAAGTCAAGTCAAGTCAAGTCAAGTCAAGTCAAGTCAAGTCAAGTCAAGTCAAGTCAAGTCAAGTCAAGTCAAGTCAAGTCAAGTCAAGTCAAGTCAAGTCAAGTCAAGTCAAGTCAAGTCAAGTCAAGTCAAGTCAAGTCAAGTCAAGTCAAGTCAAGTCAAGTCAAGTCAAGTCAAGTCAAGTCAAGTCAAGTCAAGTCAAGTCAAGTCAAGTCAAGTCAAGTCAAGTCAAGTCAAGTCAAGTCAAGTCAAGTCAAGTCAAGTCAAGTCAAGTCAAGTCAAGTCAAGTCAAGTCAAGTCAAGTCAAGTCAAGTCAAGTCAAGTCAAGTCAAGTCAAGTCAAGTCAAGTCAAGTCAAGTCAAGTCAAGTCAAGTCAAGTCAAGTCAAGTCAAGTCAAGTCAAGTCAAGTCAAGTCAAGTCAAGTCAAGTCAAGTCAAGTCAAGTCAAGTCAAGTCAAGTCAAGTCAAGTCAAGTCAAGTCAAGTCAAGTCAAGTCAAGTCAAGTCAAGTCAAGTCAAGTCAAGTCAAGTCAAGTCAAGTCAAGTCAAGTCAAGTCAAGTCAAGTCAAGTCAAGTCAAGTCAAGTCAAGTCAAGTCAAGTCAAGTCAAGTCAAGTCAAGTCAAGTCAAGTCAAGTCAAGTCAAGTCAAGTCAAGTCAAGTCAAGTCAAGTCAAGTCAAGTCAAGTCAAGTCAAGTCAAGTCAAGTCAAGTCAAGTCAAGTCAAGTCAAGTCAAGTCAAGTCAAGTCAAGTCAAGTCAAGTCAAGTCAAGTCAAGTCAAGTCAAGTCAAGTCAAGTCAAGTCAAGTCAAGTCAAGTCAAGTCAAGTCAAGTCAAGTCAAGTCAAGTCAAGTCAAGTCAAGTCAAGTCAAGTCAAGTCAAGTCAAGTCAAGTCAAGTCAAGTCAAGTCAAGTCAAGTCAAGTCAAGTCAAGTCAAGTCAAGTCAAGTCAAGTCAAGTCAAGTCAAGTCAAGTCAAGTCAAGTCAAGTCAAGTCAAGTCAAGTCAAGTCAAGTCAAGTCAAGTCAAGTCAAGTCAAGTCAAGTCAAGTCAAGTCAAGTCAAGTCAAGTCAAGTCAAGTCAAGTCAAGTCAAGTCAAGTCAAGTCAAGTCAAGTCAAGTCAAGTCAAGTCAAGTCAAGTCAAGTCAAGTCAAGTCAAGTCAAGTCAAGTCAAGTCAAGTCAAGTCAAGTCAAGTCAAGTCAAGTCAAGTCAAGTCAAGTCAAGTCAAGTCAAGTCAAGTCAAGTCAAGTCAAGTCAAGTCAAGTCAAGTCAAGTCAAGTCAAGTCAAGTCAAGTCAAGTCAAGTCAAGTCAAGTCAAGTCAAGTCAAGTCAAGTCAAGTCAAGTCAAGTCAAGTCAAGTCAAGTCAAGTCAAGTCAAGTCAAGTCAAGTCAAGTCAAGTCAAGTCAAGTCAAGTCAAGTCAAGTCAAGTCAAGTCAAGTCAAGTCAAGTCAAGTCAAGTCAAGTCAAGTCAAGTCAAGTCAAGTCAAGTCAAGTCAAGTCAAGTCAAGTCAAGTCAAGTCAAGTCAAGTCAAGTCAAGTCAAGTCAAGTCAAGTCAAGTCAAGTCAAGTCAAGTCAAGTCAAGTCAAGTCAAGTCAAGTCAAGTCAAGTCAAGTCAAGTCAAGTCAAGTCAAGTCAAGTCAAGTCAAGTCAAGTCAAGTCAAGTCAAGTCAAGTCAAGTCAAGTCAAGTCAAGTCAAGTCAAGTCAAGTCAAGTCAAGTCAAGTCAAGTCAAGTCAAGTCAAGTCAAGTCAAGTCAAGTCAAGTCAAGTCAAGTCAAGTCAAGTCAAGTCAAGTCAAGTCAAGTCAAGTCAAGTCAAGTCAAGTCAAGTCAAGTCAAGTCAAGTCAAGTCAAGTCAAGTCAAGTCAAGTCAAGTCAAGTCAAGTCAAGTCAAGTCAAGTCAAGTCAAGTCAAGTCAAGTCAAGTCAAGTCAAGTCAAGTCAAGTCAAGTCAAGTCAAGTCAAGTCAAGTCAAGTCAAGTCAAGTCAAGTCAAGTCAAGTCAAGTCAAGTCAAGTCAAGTCAAGTCAAGTCAAGTCAAGTCAAGTCAAGTCAAGTCAAGTCAAGTCAAGTCAAGTCAAGTCAAGTCAAGTCAAGTCAAGTCAAGTCAAGTCAAGTCAAGTCAAGTCAAGTCAAGTCAAGTCAAGTCAAGTCAAGTCAAGTCAAGTCAAGTCAAGTCAAGTCAAGTCAAGTCAAGTCAAGTCAAGTCAAGTCAAGTCAAGTCAAGTCAAGTCAAGTCAAGTCAAGTCAAGTCAAGTCAAGTCAAGTCAAGTCAAGTCAAGTCAAGTCAAGTCAAGTCAAGTCAAGTCAAGTCAAGTCAAGTCAAGTCAAGTCAAGTCAAGTCAAGTCAAGTCAAGTCAAGTCAAGTCAAGTCAAGTCAAGTCAAGTCAAGTCAAGTCAAGTCAAGTCAAGTCAAGTCAAGTCAAGTCAAGTCAAGTCAAGTCAAGTCAAGTCAAGTCAAGTCAAGTCAAGTCAAGTCAAGTCAAGTCAAGTCAAGTCAAGTCAAGTCAAGTCAAGTCAAGTCAAGTCAAGTCAAGTCAAGTCAAGTCAAGTCAAGTCAAGTCAAGTCAAGTCAAGTCAAGTCAAGTCAAGTCAAGTCAAGTCAAGTCAAGTCAAGTCAAGTCAAGTCAAGTCAAGTCAAGTCAAGTCAAGTCAAGTCAAGTCAAGTCAAGTCAAGTCAAGTCAAGTCAAGTCAAGTCAAGTCAAGTCAAGTCAAGTCAAGTCAAGTCAAGTCAAGTCAAGTCAAGTCAAGTCAAGTCAAGTCAAGTCAAGTCAAGTCAAGTCAAGTCAAGTCAAGTCAAGTCAAGTCAAGTCAAGTCAAGTCAAGTCAAGTCAAGTCAAGTCAAGTCAAGTCAAGTCAAGTCAAGTCAAGTCAAGTCAAGTCAAGTCAAGTCAAGTCAAGTCAAGTCAAGTCAAGTCAAGTCAAGTCAAGTCAAGTCAAGTCAAGTCAAGTCAAGTCAAGTCAAGTCAAGTCAAGTCAAGTCAAGTCAAGTCAAGTCAAGTCAAGTCAAGTCAAGTCAAGTCAAGTCAAGTCAAGTCAAGTCAAGTCAAGTCAAGTCAAGTCAAGTCAAGTCAAGTCAAGTCAAGTCAAGTCAAGTCAAGTCAAGTCAAGTCAAGTCAAGTCAAGTCAAGTCAAGTCAAGTCAAGTCAAGTCAAGTCAAGTCAAGTCAAGTCAAGTCAAGTCAAGTCAAGTCAAGTCAAGTCAAGTCAAGTCAAGTCAAGTCAAGTCAAGTCAAGTCAAGTCAAGTCAAGTCAAGTCAAGTCAAGTCAAGTCAAGTCAAGTCAAGTCAAGTCAAGTCAAGTCAAGTCAAGTCAAGTCAAGTCAAGTCAAGTCAAGTCAAGTCAAGTCAAGTCAAGTCAAGTCAAGTCAAGTCAAGTCAAGTCAAGTCAAGTCAAGTCAAGTCAAGTCAAGTCAAGTCAAGTCAAGTCAAGTCAAGTCAAGTCAAGTCAAGTCAAGTCAAGTCAAGTCAAGTCAAGTCAAGTCAAGTCAAGTCAAGTCAAGTCAAGTCAAGTCAAGTCAAGTCAAGTCAAGTCAAGTCAAGTCAAGTCAAGTCAAGTCAAGTCAAGTCAAGTCAAGTCAAGTCAAGTCAAGTCAAGTCAAGTCAAGTCAAGTCAAGTCAAGTCAAGTCAAGTCAAGTCAAGTCAAGTCAAGTCAAGTCAAGTCAAGTCAAGTCAAGTCAAGTCAAGTCAAGTCAAGTCAAGTCAAGTCAAGTCAAGTCAAGTCAAGTCAAGTCAAGTCAAGTCAAGTCAAGTCAAGTCAAGTCAAGTCAAGTCAAGTCAAGTCAAGTCAAGTCAAGTCAAGTCAAGTCAAGTCAAGTCAAGTCAAGTCAAGTCAAGTCAAGTCAAGTCAAGTCAAGTCAAGTCAAGTCAAGTCAAGTCAAGTCAAGTCAAGTCAAGTCAAGTCAAGTCAAGTCAAGTCAAGTCAAGTCAAGTCAAGTCAAGTCAAGTCAAGTCAAGTCAAGTCAAGTCAAGTCAAGTCAAGTCAAGTCAAGTCAAGTCAAGTCAAGTCAAGTCAAGTCAAGTCAAGTCAAGTCAAGTCAAGTCAAGTCAAGTCAAGTCAAGTCAAGTCAAGTCAAGTCAAGTCAAGTCAAGTCAAGTCAAGTCAAGTCAAGTCAAGTCAAGTCAAGTCAAGTCAAGTCAAGTCAAGTCAAGTCAAGTCAAGTCAAGTCAAGTCAAGTCAAGTCAAGTCAAGTCAAGTCAAGTCAAGTCAAGTCAAGTCAAGTCAAGTCAAGTCAAGTCAAGTCAAGTCAAGTCAAGTCAAGTCAAGTCAAGTCAAGTCAAGTCAAGTCAAGTCAAGTCAAGTCAAGTCAAGTCAAGTCAAGTCAAGTCAAGTCAAGTCAAGTCAAGTCAAGTCAAGTCAAGTCAAGTCAAGTCAAGTCAAGTCAAGTCAAGTCAAGTCAAGTCAAGTCAAGTCAAGTCAAGTCAAGTCAAGTCAAGTCAAGTCAAGTCAAGTCAAGTCAAGTCAAGTCAAGTCAAGTCAAGTCAAGTCAAGTCAAGTCAAGTCAAGTCAAGTCAAGTCAAGTCAAGTCAAGTCAAGTCAAGTCAAGTCAAGTCAAGTCAAGTCAAGTCAAGTCAAGTCAAGTCAAGTCAAGTCAAGTCAAGTCAAGTCAAGTCAAGTCAAGTCAAGTCAAGTCAAGTCAAGTCAAGTCAAGTCAAGTCAAGTCAAGTCAAGTCAAGTCAAGTCAAGTCAAGTCAAGTCAAGTCAAGTCAAGTCAAGTCAAGTCAAGTCAAGTCAAGTCAAGTCAAGTCAAGTCAAGTCAAGTCAAGTCAAGTCAAGTCAAGTCAAGTCAAGTCAAGTCAAGTCAAGTCAAGTCAAGTCAAGTCAAGTCAAGTCAAGTCAAGTCAAGTCAAGTCAAGTCAAGTCAAGTCAAGTCAAGTCAAGTCAAGTCAAGTCAAGTCAAGTCAAGTCAAGTCAAGTCAAGTCAAGTCAAGTCAAGTCAAGTCAAGTCAAGTCAAGTCAAGTCAAGTCAAGTCAAGTCAAGTCAAGTCAAGTCAAGTCAAGTCAAGTCAAGTCAAGTCAAGTCAAGTCAAGTCAAGTCAAGTCAAGTCAAGTCAAGTCAAGTCAAGTCAAGTCAAGTCAAGTCAAGTCAAGTCAAGTCAAGTCAAGTCAAGTCAAGTCAAGTCAAGTCAAGTCAAGTCAAGTCAAGTCAAGTCAAGTCAAGTCAAGTCAAGTCAAGTCAAGTCAAGTCAAGTCAAGTCAAGTCAAGTCAAGTCAAGTCAAGTCAAGTCAAGTCAAGTCAAGTCAAGTCAAGTCAAGTCAAGTCAAGTCAAGTCAAGTCAAGTCAAGTCAAGTCAAGTCAAGTCAAGTCAAGTCAAGTCAAGTCAAGTCAAGTCAAGTCAAGTCAAGTCAAGTCAAGTCAAGTCAAGTCAAGTCAAGTCAAGTCAAGTCAAGTCAAGTCAAGTCAAGTCAAGTCAAGTCAAGTCAAGTCAAGTCAAGTCAAGTCAAGTCAAGTCAAGTCAAGTCAAGTCAAGTCAAGTCAAGTCAAGTCAAGTCAAGTCAAGTCAAGTCAAGTCAAGTCAAGTCAAGTCAAGTCAAGTCAAGTCAAGTCAAGTCAAGTCAAGTCAAGTCAAGTCAAGTCAAGTCAAGTCAAGTCAAGTCAAGTCAAGTCAAGTCAAGTCAAGTCAAGTCAAGTCAAGTCAAGTCAAGTCAAGTCAAGTCAAGTCAAGTCAAGTCAAGTCAAGTCAAGTCAAGTCAAGTCAAGTCAAGTCAAGTCAAGTCAAGTCAAGTCAAGTCAAGTCAAGTCAAGTCAAGTCAAGTCAAGTCAAGTCAAGTCAAGTCAAGTCAAGTCAAGTCAAGTCAAGTCAAGTCAAGTCAAGTCAAGTCAAGTCAAGTCAAGTCAAGTCAAGTCAAGTCAAGTCAAGTCAAGTCAAGTCAAGTCAAGTCAAGTCAAGTCAAGTCAAGTCAAGTCAAGTCAAGTCAAGTCAAGTCAAGTCAAGTCAAGTCAAGTCAAGTCAAGTCAAGTCAAGTCAAGTCAAGTCAAGTCAAGTCAAGTCAAGTCAAGTCAAGTCAAGTCAAGTCAAGTCAAGTCAAGTCAAGTCAAGTCAAGTCAAGTCAAGTCAAGTCAAGTCAAGTCAAGTCAAGTCAAGTCAAGTCAAGTCAAGTCAAGTCAAGTCAAGTCAAGTCAAGTCAAGTCAAGTCAAGTCAAGTCAAGTCAAGTCAAGTCAAGTCAAGTCAAGTCAAGTCAAGTCAAGTCAAGTCAAGTCAAGTCAAGTCAAGTCAAGTCAAGTCAAGTCAAGTCAAGTCAAGTCAAGTCAAGTCAAGTCAAGTCAAGTCAAGTCAAGTCAAGTCAAGTCAAGTCAAGTCAAGTCAAGTCAAGTCAAGTCAAGTCAAGTCAAGTCAAGTCAAGTCAAGTCAAGTCAAGTCAAGTCAAGTCAAGTCAAGTCAAGTCAAGTCAAGTCAAGTCAAGTCAAGTCAAGTCAAGTCAAGTCAAGTCAAGTCAAGTCAAGTCAAGTCAAGTCAAGTCAAGTCAAGTCAAGTCAAGTCAAGTCAAGTCAAGTCAAGTCAAGTCAAGTCAAGTCAAGTCAAGTCAAGTCAAGTCAAGTCAAGTCAAGTCAAGTCAAGTCAAGTCAAGTCAAGTCAAGTCAAGTCAAGTCAAGTCAAGTCAAGTCAAGTCAAGTCAAGTCAAGTCAAGTCAAGTCAAGTCAAGTCAAGTCAAGTCAAGTCAAGTCAAGTCAAGTCAAGTCAAGTCAAGTCAAGTCAAGTCAAGTCAAGTCAAGTCAAGTCAAGTCAAGTCAAGTCAAGTCAAGTCAAGTCAAGTCAAGTCAAGTCAAGTCAAGTCAAGTCAAGTCAAGTCAAGTCAAGTCAAGTCAAGTCAAGTCAAGTCAAGTCAAGTCAAGTCAAGTCAAGTCAAGTCAAGTCAAGTCAAGTCAAGTCAAGTCAAGTCAAGTCAAGTCAAGTCAAGTCAAGTCAAGTCAAGTCAAGTCAAGTCAAGTCAAGTCAAGTCAAGTCAAGTCAAGTCAAGTCAAGTCAAGTCAAGTCAAGTCAAGTCAAGTCAAGTCAAGTCAAGTCAAGTCAAGTCAAGTCAAGTCAAGTCAAGTCAAGTCAAGTCAAGTCAAGTCAAGTCAAGTCAAGTCAAGTCAAGTCAAGTCAAGTCAAGTCAAGTCAAGTCAAGTCAAGTCAAGTCAAGTCAAGTCAAGTCAAGTCAAGTCAAGTCAAGTCAAGTCAAGTCAAGTCAAGTCAAGTCAAGTCAAGTCAAGTCAAGTCAAGTCAAGTCAAGTCAAGTCAAGTCAAGTCAAGTCAAGTCAAGTCAAGTCAAGTCAAGTCAAGTCAAGTCAAGTCAAGTCAAGTCAAGTCAAGTCAAGTCAAGTCAAGTCAAGTCAAGTCAAGTCAAGTCAAGTCAAGTCAAGTCAAGTCAAGTCAAGTCAAGTCAAGTCAAGTCAAGTCAAGTCAAGTCAAGTCAAGTCAAGTCAAGTCAAGTCAAGTCAAGTCAAGTCAAGTCAAGTCAAGTCAAGTCAAGTCAAGTCAAGTCAAGTCAAGTCAAGTCAAGTCAAGTCAAGTCAAGTCAAGTCAAGTCAAGTCAAGTCAAGTCAAGTCAAGTCAAGTCAAGTCAAGTCAAGTCAAGTCAAGTCAAGTCAAGTCAAGTCAAGTCAAGTCAAGTCAAGTCAAGTCAAGTCAAGTCAAGTCAAGTCAAGTCAAGTCAAGTCAAGTCAAGTCAAGTCAAGTCAAGTCAAGTCAAGTCAAGTCAAGTCAAGTCAAGTCAAGTCAAGTCAAGTCAAGTCAAGTCAAGTCAAGTCAAGTCAAGTCAAGTCAAGTCAAGTCAAGTCAAGTCAAGTCAAGTCAAGTCAAGTCAAGTCAAGTCAAGTCAAGTCAAGTCAAGTCAAGTCAAGTCAAGTCAAGTCAAGTCAAGTCAAGTCAAGTCAAGTCAAGTCAAGTCAAGTCAAGTCAAGTCAAGTCAAGTCAAGTCAAGTCAAGTCAAGTCAAGTCAAGTCAAGTCAAGTCAAGTCAAGTCAAGTCAAGTCAAGTCAAGTCAAGTCAAGTCAAGTCAAGTCAAGTCAAGTCAAGTCAAGTCAAGTCAAGTCAAGTCAAGTCAAGTCAAGTCAAGTCAAGTCAAGTCAAGTCAAGTCAAGTCAAGTCAAGTCAAGTCAAGTCAAGTCAAGTCAAGTCAAGTCAAGTCAAGTCAAGTCAAGTCAAGTCAAGTCAAGTCAAGTCAAGTCAAGTCAAGTCAAGTCAAGTCAAGTCAAGTCAAGTCAAGTCAAGTCAAGTCAAGTCAAGTCAAGTCAAGTCAAGTCAAGTCAAGTCAAGTCAAGTCAAGTCAAGTCAAGTCAAGTCAAGTCAAGTCAAGTCAAGTCAATGTCAAGTCAAGTCAAGTCAAGTCAAGTCAAGTCAAGTCAAGTCAAGTCAAGTCAAGTAAGTCAAGTCAAGTCAAGTCAAGTCAAGTCAAGTCAAGTCAAGTCAAGTCAAGTCAAGTCAAGTCAAGTCAAGTCAAGTCAAGTCAAGTCAAGTCAAGTCAAGTCAAGTCAAGTCAAGTCAAGTCAAGTCAAGTCAAGTCAAGTCAAGTCAAGTCAAGTCAAGTCAAGTCAAGTCAAGTCAAGTCAAGTCAAGTCAAGTCAAGTCAAGTCAAGTCAAGTCAAGTCAAGTCAAGTCAAGTCAAGTCAAGTCAAGTCAAGTCAAGTCAAGTCAAGTCAAGTCAAGTCAAGTCAAGTCAAGTCAAGTCAAGTCAAGTCAAGTCAAGTCAAGTCAAGTCAAGTCAAGTCAAGTCAAGTCAAGTCAAGTCAAGTCAAGTCAAGTCAAGTCAAGTCAAGTCAAGTCAAGTCAAGTCAAGTCAAGTCAAGTCAAGTCAAGTCAAGTCAAGTCAAGTCAAGTCAAGTCAAGTCAAGTCAAGTCAAGTCAAGTCAAGTCAAGTCAAGTCAAGTCAAGTCAAGTCAAGTCAAGTCAAGTCAAGTCAAGTCAAGTCAAGTCAAGTCAAGTCAAGTCAAGTCAAGTCAAGTCAAGTCAAGTCAAGTCAAGTCAAGTCAAGTCAAGTCAAGTCAAGTCAAGTCAAGTCAAGTCAAGTCAAGTCAAGTCAAGTCAAGTCAAGTCAAGTCAAGTCAAGTCAAGTCAAGTCAAGTCAAGTCAAGTCAAGTCAAGTCAAGTCAAGTCAAGTCAAGTCAAGTCAAGTCAAGTCAAGTCAAGTCAAGTCAAGTCAAGTCAAGTCAAGTCAAGTCAAGTCAAGTCAAGTCAAGTCAAGTCAAGTCAAGTCAAGTCAAGTCAAGTCAAGTCAAGTCAAGTCAAGTCAAGTCAAGTCAAGTCAAGTCAAGTCAAGTCAAGTCAAGTCAAGTCAAGTCAAGTCAAGTCAAGTCAAGTCAAGTCAAGTCAAGTCAAGTCAAGTCAAGTCAAGTCAAGTCAAGTCAAGTCAAGTCAAGTCAAGTCAAGTCAAGTCAAGTCAAGTCAAGTCAAGTCAAGTCAAGTCAAGTCAAGTCAAGTCAAGTCAAGTCAAGTCAAGTCAAGTCAAGTCAAGTCAAGTCAAGTCAAGTCAAGTCAAGTCAAGTCAAGTCAAGTCAAGTCAAGTCAAGTCAAGTCAAGTCAAGTCAAGTCAAGTCAAGTCAAGTCAAGTCAAGTCAAGTCAAGTCAAGTCAAGTCAAGTCAAGTCAAGTCAAGTCAAGTCAAGTCAAGTCAAGTCAAGTCAAGTCAAGTCAAGTCAAGTCAAGTCAAGTCAAGTCAAGTCAAGTCAAGTCAAGTCAAGTCAAGTCAAGTCAAGTCAAGTCAAGTCAAGTCAAGTCAAGTCAAGTCAAGTCAAGTCAAGTCAAGTCAAGTCAAGTCAAGTCAAGTCAAGTCAAGTCAAGTCAAGTCAAGTCAAGTCAAGTCAAGTCAAGTCAAGTCAAGTCAAGTCAAGTCAAGTCAAGTCAAGTCAAGTCAAGTCAAGTCAAGTCAAGTCAAGTCAAGTCAAGTCAAGTCAAGTCAAGTCAAGTCAAGTCAAGTCAAGTCAAGTCAAGTCAAGTCAAGTCAAGTCAAGTCAAGTCAAGTCAAGTCAAGTCAAGTCAAGTCAAGTCAAGTCAAGTCAAGTCAAGTCAAGTCAAGTCAAGTCAAGTCAAGTCAAGTCAAGTCAAGTCAAGTCAAGTCAAGTCAAGTCAAGTCAAGTCAAGTCAAGTCAAGTCAAGTCAAGTCAAGTCAAGTCAAGTCAAGTCAAGTCAAGTCAAGTCAAGTCAAGTCAAGTCAAGTCAAGTCAAGTCAAGTCAAGTCAAGTCAAGTCAAGTCAAGTCAAGTCAAGTCAAGTCAAGTCAAGTCAAGTCAAGTCAAGTCAAGTCAAGTCAAGTCAAGTCAAGTCAAGTCAAGTCAAGTCAAGTCAAGTCAAGTCAAGTCAAGTCAAGTCAAGTCAAGTCAAGTCAAGTCAAGTCAAGTCAAGTCAAGTCAAGTCAAGTCAAGTCAAGTCAAGTCAAGTCAAGTCAAGTCAAGTCAAGTCAAGTCAAGTCAAGTCAAGTCAAGTCAAGTCAAGTCAAGTCAAGTCAAGTCAAGTCAAGTCAAGTCAAGTCAAGTCAAGTCAAGTCAAGTCAAGTCAAGTCAAGTCAAGTCAAGTCAAGTCAAGTCAAGTCAAGTCAAGTCAAGTCAAGTCAAGTCAAGTCAAGTCAAGTCAAGTCAAGTCAAGTCAAGTCAAGTCAAGTCAAGTCAAGTCAAGTCAAGTCAAGTCAAGTCAAGTCAAGTCAAGTCAAGTCAAGTCAAGTCAAGTCAAGTCAAGTCAAGTCAAGTCAAGTCAAGTCAAGTCAAGTCAAGTCAAGTCAAGTCAAGTCAAGTCAAGTCAAGTCAAGTCAAGTCAAGTCAAGTCAAGTCAAGTCAAGTCAAGTCAAGTCAAGTCAAGTCAAGTCAAGTCAAGTCAAGTCAAGTCAAGTCAAGTCAAGTCAAGTCAAGTCAAGTCAAGTCAAGTCAAGTCAAGTCAAGTCAAGTCAAGTCAAGTCAAGTCAAGTCAAGTCAAGTCAAGTCAAGTCAAGTCAAGTCAAGTCAAGTCAAGTCAAGTCAAGTCAAGTCAAGTCAAGTCAAGTCAAGTCAAGTCAAGTCAAGTCAAGTCAAGTCAAGTCAAGTCAAGTCAAGTCAAGTCAAGTCAAGTCAAGTCAAGTCAAGTCAAGTCAAGTCAAGTCAAGTCAAGTCAAGTCAAGTCAAGTCAAGTCAAGTCAAGTCAAGTCAAGTCAAGTCAAGTCAAGTCAAGTCAAGTCAAGTCAAGTCAAGTCAAGTCAAGTCAAGTCAAGTCAAGTCAAGTCAAGTCAAGTCAAGTCAAGTCAAGTCAAGTCAAGTCAAGTCAAGTCAAGTCAAGTCAAGTCAAGTCAAGTCAAGTCAAGTCAAGTCAAGTCAAGTCAAGTCAAGTCAAGTCAAGTCAAGTCAAGTCAAGTCAAGTCAAGTCAAGTCAAGTCAAGTCAAGTCAAGTCAAGTCAAGTCAAGTCAAGTCAAGTCAAGTCAAGTCAAGTCAAGTCAAGTCAAGTCAAGTCAAGTCAAGTCAAGTCAAGTCAAGTCAAGTCAAGTCAAGTCAAGTCAAGTCAAGTCAAGTCAAGTCAAGTCAAGTCAAGTCAAGTCAAGTCAAGTCAAGTCAAGTCAAGTCAAGTCAAGTCAAGTCAAGTCAAGTCAAGTCAAGTCAAGTCAAGTCAAGTCAAGTCAAGTCAAGTCAAGTCAAGTCAAGTCAAGTCAAGTCAAGTCAAGTCAAGTCAAGTCAAGTCAAGTCAAGTCAAGTCAAGTCAAGTCAAGTCAAGTCAAGTCAAGTCAAGTCAAGTCAAGTCAAGTCAAGTCAAGTCAAGTCAAGTCAAGTCAAGTCAAGTCAAGTCAAGTCAAGTCAAGTCAAGTCAAGTCAAGTCAAGTCAAGTCAAGTCAAGTCAAGTCAAGTCAAGTCAAGTCAAGTCAAGTCAAGTCAAGTCAAGTCAAGTCAAGTCAAGTCAAGTCAAGTCAAGTCAAGTCAAGTCAAGTCAAGTCAAGTCAAGTCAAGTCAAGTCAAGTCAAGTCAAGTCAAGTCAAGTCAAGTCAAGTCAAGTCAAGTCAAGTCAAGTCAAGTCAAGTCAAGTCAAGTCAAGTCAAGTCAAGTCAAGTCAAGTCAAGTCAAGTCAAGTCAAGTCAAGTCAAGTCAAGTCAAGTCAAGTCAAGTCAAGTCAAGTCAAGTCAAGTCAAGTCAAGTCAAGTCAAGTCAAGTCAAGTCAAGTCAAGTCAAGTCAAGTCAAGTCAAGTCAAGTCAAGTCAAGTCAAGTCAAGTCAAGTCAAGTCAAGTCAAGTCAAGTCAAGTCAAGTCAAGTCAAGTCAAGTCAAGTCAAGTCAAGTCAAGTCAAGTCAAGTCAAGTCAAGTCAAGTCAAGTCAAGTCAAGTCAAGTCAAGTCAAGTCAAGTCAAGTCAAGTCAAGTCAAGTCAAGTCAAGTCAAGTCAAGTCAAGTCAAGTCAAGTCAAGTCAAGTCAAGTCAAGTCAAGTCAAGTCAAGTCAAGTCAAGTCAAGTCAAGTCAAGTCAAGTCAAGTCAAGTCAAGTCAAGTCAAGTCAAGTCAAGTCAAGTCAAGTCAAGTCAAGTCAAGTCAAGTCAAGTCAAGTCAAGTCAAGTCAAGTCAAGTCAAGTCAAGTCAAGTCAAGTCAAGTCAAGTCAAGTCAAGTCAAGTCAAGTCAAGTCAAGTCAAGTCAAGTCAAGTCAAGTCAAGTCAAGTCAAGTCAAGTCAAGTCAAGTCAAGTCAAGTCAAGTCAAGTCAAGTCAAGTCAAGTCAAGTCAAGTCAAGTCAAGTCAAGTCAAGTCAAGTCAAGTCAAGTCAAGTCAAGTCAAGTCAAGTCAAGTCAAGTCAAGTCAAGTCAAGTCAAGTCAAGTCAAGTCAAGTCAAGTCAAGTCAAGTCAAGTCAAGTCAAGTCAAGTCAAGTCAAGTCAAGTCAAGTCAAGTCAAGTCAAGTCAAGTCAAGTCAAGTCAAGTCAAGTCAAGTCAAGTCAAGTCAAGTCAAGTCAAGTCAAGTCAAGTCAAGTCAAGTCAAGTCAAGTCAAGTCAAGTCAA
>CAKLPJ010000009.1:0-36772 GCA_922984085.1 Sicus ferrugineus | reverse complement strand
CTTGTCTGTCTTGTCTGTCTTGTCTGTCTTGTCTGTCTTGTCTGTCTTGTCTGTCTTGTCTGTCTTGTCTGTCTTGTCTGTCTTGTCTGTCTTGTCTGTCTTGTCTGTCTTGTCTGTCTTGTCTGTCTTGTCTGTCTTGTCTGTCTTGTCTGTCTTGTCTGTCTTGTCTGTCTTGTCTGTCTTGTCTGTCTTGTCTGTCTTGTCTGTCTTGTCTGTCTTGTCTGTCTTGTCTGTCTTGTCTGTCTTGTCTGTCTTGTCTGTCTTGTCTGTCTTGTCTGTCTTGTCTGTCTTGTCTGTCTTGTCTGTCTTGTCTGTCTTGTCTGTCTTGTCTGTCTTGTCTGTCTTGTCTGTCTTGTCTGTCTTGTCTGTCTTGTCTGTCTTGTCTGTCTTGTCTGTCTTGTCTGTCTTGTCTGTCTTGTCTGTCTTGTCTGTCTTGTCTGTCTTGTCTGTCTTGTCTGTCTTGTCTGTCTTGTCTGTCTTGTCTGTCTTGTCTGTCTTGTCTGTCTTGTCTGTCTTGTCTGTCTTGTCTGTCTTGTCTGTCTTGTCTGTCTTGTCTGTCTTGTCTGTCTTGTCTGTCTTGTCTGTCTTGTCTGTCTTGTCTGTCTTGTCTGTCTTGTCTGTCTTGTCTGTCTTGTCTGTCTTGTCTGTCTTGTCTGTCTTGTCTGTCTTGTCTGTCTTGTCTGTCTTGTCTGTCTTGTCTGTCTTGTCTGTCTTGTCTGTCTTGTCTGTCTTGTCTGTCTTGTCTGTCTTGTCTGTCTTGTCTGTCTTGTCTGTCTTGTCTGTCTTGTCTGTCTTGTCTGTCTTGTCTGTCTTGTCTGTCTTGTCTGTCTTGTCTGTCTTGTCTGTCTTGTCTGTCTTGTCTGTCTTGTCTGTCTTGTCTGTCTTGTCTGTCTTGTCTGTCTTGTCTGTCTTGTCTGTCTTGTCTGTCTTGTCTGTCTTGTCTGTCTTGTCTGTCTTGTCTGTCTTGTCTGTCTTGTCTGTCTTGTCTGTCTTGTCTGTCTTGTCTGTCTTGTCTGTCTTGTCTGTCTTGTCTGTCTTGTCTGTCTTGTCTGTCTTGTCTGTCTTGTCTGTCTTGTCTGTCTTGTCTGTCTTGTCTGTCTTGTCTGTCTTGTCTGTCTTGTCTGTCTTGTCTGTCTTGTCTGTCTTGTCTGTCTTGTCTGTCTTGTCTGTCTTGTCTGTCTTGTCTGTCTTGTCTGTCTTGTCTGTCTTGTCTGTCTTGTCTGTCTTGTCTGTCTTGTCTGTCTTGTCTGTCTTGTCTGTCTTGTCTGTCTTGTCTGTCTTGTCTGTCTTGTCTGTCTTGTCTGTCTTGTCTGTCTTGTCTGTCTTGTCTGTCTTGTCTGTCTTGTCTGTCTTGTCTGTCTTGTCTGTCTTGTCTGTCTTGTCTGTCTTGTCTGTCTTGTCTGTCTTGTCTGTCTTGTCTGTCTTGTCTGTCTTGTCTGTCTTGTCTGTCTTGTCTGTCTTGTCTGTCTTGTCTGTCTTGTCTGTCTTGTCTGTCTTGTCTGTCTTGTCTGTCTTGTCTGTCTTGTCTGTCTTGTCTGTCTTGTCTGTCTTGTCTGTCTTGTCTGTCTTGTCTGTCTTGTCTGTCTTGTCTGTCTTGTCTGTCTTGTCTGTCTTGTCTGTCTTGTCTGTCTTGTCTGTCTTGTCTGTCTTGTCTGTCTTGTCTGTCTTGTCTGTCTTGTCTGTCTTGTCTGTCTTGTCTGTCTTGTCTGTCTTGTCTGTCTTGTCTGTCTTGTCTGTCTTGTCTGTCTTGTCTGTCTTGTCTGTCTTGTCTGTCTTGTCTGTCTTGTCTGTCTTGTCTGTCTTGTCTGTCTTGTCTGTCTTGTCTGTCTTGTCTGTCTTGTCTGTCTTGTCTGTCTTGTCTGTCTTGTCTGTCTTGTCTGTCTTGTCTGTCTTGTCTGTCTTGTCTGTCTTGTCTGTCTTGTCTGTCTTGTCTGTCTTGTCTGTCTTGTCTGTCTTGTCTGTCTTGTCTGTCTTGTCTGTCTTGTCTGTCTTGTCTGTCTTGTCTGTCTTGTCTGTCTTGTCTGTCTTGTCTGTCTTGTCTGTCTTGTCTGTCTTGTCTGTCTTGTCTGTCTTGTCTGTCTTGTCTGTCTTGTCTGTCTTGTCTGTCTTGTCTGTCTTGTCTGTCTTGTCTGTCTTGTCTGTCTTGTCTGTCTTGTCTGTCTTGTCTGTCTTGTCTGTCTTGTCTGTCTTGTCTGTCTTGTCTGTCTTGTCTGTCTTGTCTGTCTTGTCTGTCTTGTCTGTCTTGTCTGTCTTGTCTGTCTTGTCTGTCTTGTCTGTCTTGTCTGTCTTGTCTGTCTTGTCTGTCTTGTCTGTCTTGTCTGTCTTGTCTGTCTTGTCTGTCTTGTCTGTCTTGTCTGTCTTGTCTGTCTTGTCTGTCTTGTCTGTCTTGTCTGTCTTGTCTGTCTTGTCTGTCTTGTCTGTCTTGTCTGTCTTGTCTGTCTTGTCTGTCTTGTCTGTCTTGTCTGTCTTGTCTGTCTTGTCTGTCTTGTCTGTCTTGTCTGTCTTGTCTGTCTTGTCTGTCTTGTCTGTCTTGTCTGTCTTGTCTGTCTTGTCTGTCTTGTCTGTCTTGTCTGTCTTGTCTGTCTTGTCTGTCTTGTCTGTCTTGTCTGTCTTGTCTGTCTTGTCTGTCTTGTCTGTCTTGTCTGTCTTGTCTGTCTTGTCTGTCTTGTCTGTCTTGTCTGTCTTGTCTGTCTTGTCTGTCTTGTCTGTCTTGTCTGTCTTGTCTGTCTTGTCTGTCTTGTCTGTCTTGTCTGTCTTGTCTGTCTTGTCTGTCTTGTCTGTCTTGTCTGTCTTGTCTGTCTTGTCTGTCTTGTCTGTCTTGTCTGTCTTGTCTGTCTTGTCTGTCTTGTCTGTCTTGTCTGTCTTGTCTGTCTTGTCTGTCTTGTCTGTCTTGTCTGTCTTGTCTGTCTTGTCTGTCTTGTCTGTCTTGTCTGTCTTGTCTGTCTTGTCTGTCTTGTCTGTCTTGTCTGTCTTGTCTGTCTTGTCTGTCTTGTCTGTCTTGTCTGTCTTGTCTGTCTTGTCTGTCTTGTCTGTCTTGTCTGTCTTGTCTGTCTTGTCTGTCTTGTCTGTCTTGTCTGTCTTGTCTGTCTTGTCTGTCTTGTCTGTCTTGTCTGTCTTGTCTGTCTTGTCTGTCTTGTCTGTCTTGTCTGTCTTGTCTGTCTTGTCTGTCTTGTCTGTCTTGTCTGTCTTGTCTGTCTTGTCTGTCTTGTCTGTCTTGTCTGTCTTGTCTGTCTTGTCTGTCTTGTCTGTCTTGTCTGTCTTGTCTGTCTTGTCTGTCTTGTCTGTCTTGTCTGTCTTGTCTGTCTTGTCTGTCTTGTCTGTCTTGTCTGTCTTGTCTGTCTTGTCTGTCTTGTCTGTCTTGTCTGTCTTGTCTGTCTTGTCTGTCTTGTCTGTCTTGTCTGTCTTGTCTGTCTTGTCTGTCTTGTCTGTCTTGTCTGTCTTGTCTGTCTTGTCTGTCTTGTCTGTCTTGTCTGTCTTGTCTGTCTTGTCTGTCTTGTCTGTCTTGTCTGTCTTGTCTGTCTTGTCTGTCTTGTCTGTCTTGTCTGTCTTGTCTGTCTTGTCTGTCTTGTCTGTCTTGTCTGTCTTGTCTGTCTTGTCTGTCTTGTCTGTCTTGTCTGTCTTGTCTGTCTTGTCTGTCTTGTCTGTCTTGTCTGTCTTGTCTGTCTTGTCTGTCTTGTCTGTCTTGTCTGTCTTGTCTGTCTTGTCTGTCTTGTCTGTCTTGTCTGTCTTGTCTGTCTTGTCTGTCTTGTCTGTCTTGTCTGTCTTGTCTGTCTTGTCTGTCTTGTCTGTCTTGTCTGTCTTGTCTGTCTTGTCTGTCTTGTCTGTCTTGTCTGTCTTGTCTGTCTTGTCTGTCTTGTCTGTCTTGTCTGTCTTGTCTGTCTTGTCTGTCTTGTCTGTCTTGTCTGTCTTGTCTGTCTTGTCTGTCTTGTCTGTCTTGTCTGTCTTGTCTGTCTTGTCTGTCTTGTCTGTCTTGTCTGTCTTGTCTGTCTTGTCTGTCTTGTCTGTCTTGTCTGTCTTGTCTGTCTTGTCTGTCTTGTCTGTCTTGTCTGTCTTGTCTGTCTTGTCTGTCTTGTCTGTCTTGTCTGTCTTGTCTGTCTTGTCTGTCTTGTCTGTCTTGTCTGTCTTGTCTGTCTTGTCTGTCTTGTCTGTCTTGTCTGTCTTGTCTGTCTTGTCTGTCTTGTCTGTCTTGTCTGTCTTGTCTGTCTTGTCTGTCTTGTCTGTCTTGTCTGTCTTGTCTGTCTTGTCTGTCTTGTCTGTCTTGTCTGTCTTGTCTGTCTTGTCTGTCTTGTCTGTCTTGTCTGTCTTGTCTGTCTTGTCTGTCTTGTCTGTCTTGTCTGTCTTGTCTGTCTTGTCTGTCTTGTCTGTCTTGTCTGTCTTGTCTGTCTTGTCTGTCTTGTCTGTCTTGTCTGTCTTGTCTGTCTTGTCTGTCTTGTCTGTCTTGTCTGTCTTGTCTGTCTTGTCTGTCTTGTCTGTCTTGTCTGTCTTGTCTGTCTTGTCTGTCTTGTCTGTCTTGTCTGTCTTGTCTGTCTTGTCTGTCTTGTCTGTCTTGTCTGTCTTGTCTGTCTTGTCTGTCTTGTCTGTCTTGTCTGTCTTGTCTGTCTTGTCTGTCTTGTCTGTCTTGTCTGTCTTGTCTGTCTTGTCTGTCTTGTCTGTCTTGTCTGTCTTGTCTGTCTTGTCTGTCTTGTCTGTCTTGTCTGTCTTGTCTGTCTTGTCTGTCTTGTCTGTCTTGTCTGTCTTGTCTGTCTTGTCTGTCTTGTCTGTCTTGTCTGTCTTGTCTGTCTTGTCTGTCTTGTCTGTCTTGTCTGTCTTGTCTGTCTTGTCTGTCTTGTCTGTCTTGTCTGTCTTGTCTGTCTTGTCTGTCTTGTCTGTCTTGTCTGTCTTGTCTGTCTTGTCTGTCTTGTCTGTCTTGTCTGTCTTGTCTGTCTTGTCTGTCTTGTCTGTCTTGTCTGTCTTGTCTGTCTTGTCTGTCTTGTCTGTCTTTTCTGTCTTGTCTGTCTTGTCTGTCTTGTCTGTCTTGTCTGTCTTGTCTGTCTTGTCTGTCTTGTCTGTCTTGTCTGTCTTGTCTGTCTTGTCTGTCTTGTCTGTCTTGTCTGTCTTGTCTGTCTTGTCTGTCTTGTCTGTCTTGTCTGTCTTGTCTGTCTTGTCTGTCTTGTCTGTCTTGTCTGTCTTGTCTGTCTTGTCTGTCTTGTCTGTCTTGTCTGTCTTGTCTGTCTTGTCTGTCTTGTCTGTCTTGTCTGTCTTGTCTGTCTTGTCTGTCTTGTCTGTCTTGTCTGTCTTGTCTGTCTTGTCTGTCTTGTCTGTCTTGTCTGTCTTGTCTGTCTTGTCTGTCTTGTCTGTCTTGTCTGTCTTGTCTGTCTTGTCTGTCTTGTCTGTCTTGTCTGTCTTGTCTGTCTTGTCTGTCTTGTCTGTCTTGTCTGTCTTGTCTGTCTTGTCTGTCTTGTCTGTCTTGTCTGTCTTGTCTGTCTTGTCTGTCTTGTCTGTCTTGTCTGTCTTGTCTGTCTTGTCTGTCTTGTCTGTCTTGTCTGTCTTGTCTGTCTTGTCTGTCTTGTCTGTCTTGTCTGTCTTGTCTGTCTTGTCTGTCTTGTCTGTCTTGTCTGTCTTGTCTGTCTTGTCTGTCTTGTCTGTCTTGTCTGTCTTGTCTGTCTTGTCTGTCTTGTCTGTCTTGTCTGTCTTGTCTGTCTTGTCTGTCTTGTCTGTCTTGTCTGTCTTGTCTGTCTTGTCTGTCTTGTCTGTCTTGTCTGTCTTGTCTGTCTTGTCTGTCTTGTCTGTCTTGTCTGTCTTGTCTGTCTTGTCTGTCTTGTCTGTCTTGTCTGTCTTGTCTGTCTTGTCTGTCTTGTCTGTCTTGTCTGTCTTGTCTGTCTTGTCTGTCTTGTCTGTCTTGTCTGTCTTGTCTGTCTTGTCTGTCTTGTCTGTCTTGTCTGTCTTGTCTGTCTTGTCTGTCTTGTCTGTCTTGTCTGTCTTGTCTGTCTTGTCTGTCTTGTCTGTCTTGTCTGTCTTGTCTGTCTTGTCTGTCTTGTCTGTCTTGTCTGTCTTGTCTGTCTTGTCTGTCTTGTCTGTCTTGTCTGTCTTGTCTGTCTTGTCTGTCTTGTCTGTCTTGTCTGTCTTGTCTGTCTTGTCTGTCTTGTCTGTCTTGTCTGTCTTGTCTGTCTTGTCTGTCTTGTCTGTCTTGTCTGTCTTGTCTGTCTTGTCTGTCTTGTCTGTCTTGTCTGTCTTGTCTGTCTTGTCTGTCTTGTCTGTCTTGTCTGTCTTGTCTGTCTTGTCTGTCTTGTCTGTCTTGTCTGTCTTGTCTGTCTTGTCTGTCTTGTCTGTCTTGTCTGTCTTGTCTGTCTTGTCTGTCTTGTCTGTCTTGTCTGTCTTGTCTGTCTTGTCTGTCTTGTCTGTCTTGTCTGTCTTGTCTGTCTTGTCTGTCTTGTCTGTCTTGTCTGTCTTGTCTGTCTTGTCTGTCTTGTCTGTCTTGTCTGTCTTGTCTGTCTTGTCTGTCTTGTCTGTCTTGTCTGTCTTGTCTGTCTTGTCTGTCTTGTCTGTCTTGTCTGTCTTGTCTGTCTTGTCTGTCTTGTCTGTCTTGTCTGTCTTGTCTGTCTTGTCTGTCTTGTCTGTCTTGTCTGTCTTGTCTGTCTTGTCTGTCTTGTCTGTCTTGTCTGTCTTGTCTGTCTTGTCTGTCTTGTCTGTCTTGTCTGTCTTGTCTGTCTTGTCTGTCTTGTCTGTCTTGTCTGTCTTGTCTGTCTTGTCTGTCTTGTCTGTCTTGTCTGTCTTGTCTGTCTTGTCTGTCTTGTCTGTCTTGTCTGTCTTGTCTGTCTTGTCTGTCTTGTCTGTCTTGTCTGTCTTGTCTGTCTTGTCTGTCTTGTCTGTCTTGTCTGTCTTGTCTGTCTTGTCTGTCTTGTCTGTCTTGTCTGTCTTGTCTGTCTTGTCTGTCTTGTCTGTCTTGTCTGTCTTGTCTGTCTTGTCTGTCTTGTCTGTCTTGTCTGTCTTGTCTGTCTTGTCTGTCTTGTCTGTCTTGTCTGTCTTGTCTGTCTTGTCTGTCTTGTCTGTCTTGTCTGTCTTGTCTGTCTTGTCTGTCTTGTCTGTCTTGTCTGTCTTGTCTGTCTTGTCTGTCTTGTCTGTCTTGTCTGTCTTGTCTGTCTTGTCTGTCTTGTCTGTCTTGTCTGTCTTGTCTGTCTTGTCTGTCTTGTCTGTCTTGTCTGTCTTGTCTGTCTTGTCTGTCTTGTCTGTCTTGTCTGTCTTGTCTGTCTTGTCTGTCTTGTCTGTCTTGTCTGTCTTGTCTGTCTTGTCTGTCTTGTCTGTCTTGTCTGTCTTGTCTGTCTTGTCTGTCTTGTCTGTCTTGTCTGTCTTGTCTGTCTTGTCTGTCTTGTCTGTCTTGTCTGTCTTGTCTGTCTTGTCTGTCTTGTCTGTCTTGTCTGTCTTGTCTGTCTTGTCTGTCTTGTCTGTCTTGTCTGTCTTGTCTGTCTTGTCTGTCTTGTCTGTCTTGTCTGTCTTGTCTGTCTTGTCTGTCTTGTCTGTCTTGTCTGTCTTGTCTGTCTTGTCTGTCTTGTCTGTCTTGTCTGTCTTGTCTGTCTTGTCTGTCTTGTCTGTCTTGTCTGTCTTGTCTGTCTTGTCTGTCTTGTCTGTCTTGTCTGTCTTGTCTGTCTTGTCTGTCTTGTCTGTCTTGTCTGTCTTGTCTGTCTTGTCTGTCTTGTCTGTCTTGTCTGTCTTGTCTGTCTTGTCTGTCTTGTCTGTCTTGTCTGTCTTGTCTGTCTTGTCTGTCTTGTCTGTCTTGTCTGTCTTGTCTGTCTTGTCTGTCTTGTCTGTCTTGTCTGTCTTGTCTGTCTTGTCTGTCTTGTCTGTCTTGTCTGTCTTGTCTGTCTTGTCTGTCTTGTCTGTCTTGTCTGTCTTGTCTGTCTTGTCTGTCTTGTCTGTCTTGTCTGTCTTGTCTGTCTTGTCTGTCTTGTCTGTCTTGTCTGTCTTGTCTGTCTTGTCTGTCTTGTCTGTCTTGTCTGTCTTGTCTGTCTTGTCTGTCTTGTCTGTCTTGTCTGTCTTGTCTGTCTTGTCTGTCTTGTCTGTCTTGTCTGTCTTGTCTGTCTTGTCTGTCTTGTCTGTCTTGTCTGTCTTGTCTGTCTTGTCTGTCTTGTCTGTCTTGTCTGTCTTGTCTGTCTTGTCTGTCTTGTCTGTCTTGTCTGTCTTGTCTGTCTTGTCTGTCTTGTCTGTCTTGTCTGTCTTGTCTGTCTTGTCTGTCTTGTCTGTCTTGTCTGTCTTGTCTGTCTTGTCTGTCTTGTCTGTCTTGTCTGTCTTGTCTGTCTTGTCTGTCTTGTCTGTCTTGTCTGTCTTGTCTGTCTTGTCTGTCTTGTCTGTCTTGTCTGTCTTGTCTGTCTTGTCTGTCTTGTCTGTCTTGTCTGTCTTGTCTGTCTTGTCTGTCTTGTCTGTCTTGTCTGTCTTGTCTGTCTTGTCTGTCTTGTCTGTCTTGTCTGTCTTGTCTGTCTTGTCTGTCTTGTCTGTCTTGTCTGTCTTGTCTGTCTTGTCTGTCTTGTCTGTCTTGTCTGTCTTGTCTGTCTTGTCTGTCTTGTCTGTCTTGTCTGTCTTGTCTGTCTTGTCTGTCTTGTCTGTCTTGTCTGTCTTGTCTGTCTTGTCTGTCTTGTCTGTCTTGTCTGTCTTGTCTGTCTTGTCTGTCTTGTCTGTCTTGTCTGTCTTGTCTGTCTTGTCTGTCTTGTCTGTCTTGTCTGTCTTGTCTGTCTTGTCTGTCTTGTCTGTCTTGTCTGTCTTGTCTGTCTTGTCTGTCTTGTCTGTCTTGTCTGTCTTGTCTGTCTTGTCTGTCTTGTCTGTCTTGTCTGTCTTGTCTGTCTTGTCTGTCTTGTCTGTCTTGTCTGTCTTGTCTGTCTTGTCTGTCTTGTCTGTCTTGTCTGTCTTGTCTGTCTTGTCTGTCTTGTCTGTCTTGTCTGTCTTGTCTGTCTTGTCTGTCTTGTCTGTCTTGTCTGTCTTGTCTGTCTTGTCTGTCTTGTCTGTCTTGTCTGTCTTGTCTGTCTTGTCTGTCTTGTCTGTCTTGTCTGTCTTGTCTGTCTTGTCTGTCTTGTCTGTCTTGTCTGTCTTGTCTGTCTTGTCTGTCTTGTCTGTCTTGTCTGTCTTGTCTGTCTTGTCTGTCTTGTCTGTCTTGTCTGTCTTGTCTGTCTTGTCTGTCTTGTCTGTCTTGTCTGTCTTGTCTGTCTTGTCTGTCTTGTCTGTCTTGTCTGTCTTGTCTGTCTTGTCTGTCTTGTCTGTCTTGTCTGTCTTGTCTGTCTTGTCTGTCTTGTCTGTCTTGTCTGTCTTGTCTGTCTTGTCTGTCTTGTCTGTCTTGTCTGTCTTGTCTGTCTTGTCTGTCTTGTCTGTCTTGTCTGTCTTGTCTGTCTTGTCTGTCTTGTCTGTCTTGTCTGTCTTGTCTGTCTTGTCTGTCTTGTCTGTCTTGTCTGTCTTGTCTGTCTTGTCTGTCTTGTCTGTCTTGTCTGTCTTGTCTGTCTTGTCTGTCTTGTCTGTCTTGTCTGTCTTGTCTGTCTTGTCTGTCTTGTCTGTCTTGTCTGTCTTGTCTGTCTTGTCTGTCTTGTCTGTCTTGTCTGTCTTGTCTGTCTTGTCTGTCTTGTCTGTCTTGTCTGTCTTGTCTGTCTTGTCTGTCTTGTCTGTCTTGTCTGTCTTGTCTGTCTTGTCTGTCTTGTCTGTCTTGTCTGTCTTGTCTGTCTTGTCTGTCTTGTCTGTCTTGTCTGTCTTGTCTGTCTTGTCTGTCTTGTCTGTCTTGTCTGTCTTGTCTGTCTTGTCTGTCTTGTCTGTCTTGTCTGTCTTGTCTGTCTTGTCTGTCTTGTCTGTCTTGTCTGTCTTGTCTGTCTTGTCTGTCTTGTCTGTCTTGTCTGTCTTGTCTGTCTTGTCTGTCTTGTCTGTCTTGTCTGTCTTGTCTGTCTTGTCTGTCTTGTCTGTCTTGTCTGTCTTGTCTGTCTTGTCTGTCTTGTC
The DNA here is from genome assembly GCA_922984085.1 of Sicus ferrugineus. Lineage (NCBI taxonomy): Eukaryota > Metazoa > Arthropoda > Insecta > Diptera > Conopidae > Sicus > Sicus ferrugineus. Next base: position 26,830 of record CAKLPJ010000009.1, on the reverse strand, counting down.
TGTCTTGTCTGTCTTGTCTGTCTTGTCTGTCTTGTCTGTCTTGTCTGTCTTGTCTGTCTTGTCTGTCTTGTCTGTCTTGTCTGTCTTGTCTGTCTTGTCTGTCTTGTCTGTCTTGTCTGTCTTGTCTGTCTTGTCTGTCTTGTCTGTCTTGTCTGTCTTGTCTGTCTTGTCTGTCTTGTCTGTCTTGTCTGTCTTGTCTGTCTTGTCTGTCTTGTCTGTCTTGTCTGTCTTGTCTGTCTTGTCTGTCTTGTCTGTCTTGTCTGTCTTGTCTGTCTTGTCTGTCTTGTCTGTCTTGTCTGTCTTGTCTGTCTTGTCTGTCTTGTCTGTCTTGTCTGTCTTGTCTGTCTTGTCTGTCTTGTCTGTCTTGTCTGTCTTGTCTGTCTTGTCTGTCTTGTCTGTCTTGTCTGTCTTGTCTGTCTTGTCTGTCTTGTCTGTCTTGTCTGTCTTGTCTGTCTTGTCTGTCTTGTCTGTCTTGTCTGTCTTGTCTGTCTTGTCTGTCTTGTCTGTCTTGTCTGTCTTGTCTGTCTTGTCTGTCTTGTCTGTCTTGTCTGTCTTGTCTGTCTTGTCTGTCTTGTCTGTCTTGTCTGTCTTGTCTGTCTTGTCTGTCTTGTCTGTCTTGTCTGTCTTGTCTGTCTTGTCTGTCTTGTCTGTCTTGTCTGTCTTGTCTGTCTTGTCTGTCTTGTCTGTCTTGTCTGTCTTGTCTGTCTTGTCTGTCTTGTCTGTCTTGTCTGTCTTGTCTGTCTTGTCTGTCTTGTCTGTCTTGTCTGTCTTGTCTGTCTTGTCTGTCTTGTCTGTCTTGTCTGTCTTGTCTGTCTTGTCTGTCTTGTCTGTCTTGTCTGTCTTGTCTGTCTTGTCTGTCTTGTCTGTCTTGTCTGTCTTGTCTGTCTTGTCTGTCTTGTCTGTCTTGTCTGTCTTGTCTGTCTTGTCTGTCTTGTCTGTCTTGTCTGTCTTGTCTGTCTTGTCTGTCTTGTCTGTCTTGTCTGTCTTGTCTGTCTTGTCTGTCTTGTCTGTCTTGTCTGTCTTGTCTGTCTTGTCTGTCTTGTCTGTCTTGTCTGTCTTGTCTGTCTTGTCTGTCTTGTCTGTCTTGTCTGTCTTGTCTGTCTTGTCTGTCTTGTCTGTCTTGTCTGTCTTGTCTGTCTTGTCTGTCTTGTCTGTCTTGTCTGTCTTGTCTGTCTTGTCTGTCTTGTCTGTCTTGTCTGTCTTGTCTGTCTTGTCTGTCTTGTCTGTCTTGTCTGTCTTGTCTGTCTTGTCTGTCTTGTCTGTCTTGTCTGTCTTGTCTGTCTTGTCTGTCTTGTCTGTCTTGTCTGTCTTGTCTGTCTTGTCTGTCTTGTCTGTCTTGTCTGTCTTGTCTGTCTTGTCTGTCTTGTCTGTCTTGTCTGTCTTGTCTGTCTTGTCTGTCTTGTCTGTCTTGTCTGTCTTGTCTGTCTTGTCTGTCTTGTCTGTCTTGTCTGTCTTGTCTGTCTTGTCTGTCTTGTCTGTCTTGTCTGTCTTGTCTGTCTTGTCTGTCTTGTCTGTCTTGTCTGTCTTGTCTGTCTTGTCTGTCTTGTCTGTCTTGTCTGTCTTGTCTGTCTTGTCTGTCTTGTCTGTCTTGTCTGTCTTGTCTGTCTTGTCTGTCTTGTCTGTCTTGTCTGTCTTGTCTGTCTTGTCTGTCTTGTCTGTCTTGTCTGTCTTGTCTGTCTTGTCTGTCTTGTCTGTCTTGTCTGTCTTGTCTGTCTTGTCTGTCTTGTCTGTCTTGTCTGTCTTGTCTGTCTTGTCTGTCTTGTCTGTCTTGTCTGTCTTGTCTGTCTTGTCTGTCTTGTCTGTCTTGTCTGTCTTGTCTGTCTTGTCTGTCTTGTCTGTCTTGTCTGTCTTGTCTGTCTTGTCTGTCTTGTCTGTCTTGTCTGTCTTGTCTGTCTTGTCTGTCTTGTCTGTCTTGTCTGTCTTGTCTGTCTTGTCTGTCTTGTCTGTCTTGTCTGTCTTGTCTGTCTTGTCTGTCTTGTCTGTCTTGTCTGTCTTGTCTGTCTTGTCTGTCTTGTCTGTCTTGTCTGTCTTGTCTGTCTTGTCTGTCTTGTCTGTCTTGTCTGTCTTGTCTGTCTTGTCTGTCTTGTCTGTCTTGTCTGTCTTGTCTGTCTTGTCTGTCTTGTCTGTCTTGTCTGTCTTGTCTGTCTTGTCTGTCTTGTCTGTCTTGTCTGTCTTGTCTGTCTTGTCTGTCTTGTCTGTCTTGTCTGTCTTGTCTGTCTTGTCTGTCTTGTCTGTCTTGTCTGTCTTGTCTGTCTTGTCTGTCTTGTCTGTCTTGTCTGTCTTGTCTGTCTTGTCTGTCTTGTCTGTCTTGTCTGTCTTGTCTGTCTTGTCTGTCTTGTCTGTCTTGTCTGTCTTGTCTGTCTTGTCTGTCTTGTCTGTTTTGTCTGTCTTGTCTGTCTTGTCTGTCTTGTCTGTCTTGTCTGTCTTGTCTGTCTTGTCTGTCTTGTCTGTCTTGTCTGTCTTGTCTGTCTTGTCTGTCTTGTCTGTCTTGTCTGTCTTGTCTGTCTTGTCTGTCTTGTCTGTCTTGTCTGTCTTGTCTGTCTTGTCTGTCTTGTCTGTCTTGTCTGTCTTGTCTGTCTTGTCTGTCTTGTCTGTCTTGTCTGTCTTGTCTGTCTTGTCTGTCTTGTCTGTCTTGTCTGTCTTGTCTGTCTTGTCTGTCTTGTCTGTCTTGTCTGTCTTGTCTGTCTTGTCTGTCTTGTCTGTCTTGTCTGTCTTGTCTGTCTTGTCTGTCTTGTCTGTCTTGTCTGTCTTGTCTGTCTTGTCTGTCTTGTCTGTCTTGTCTGTCTTGTCTGTCTTGTCTGTCTTGTCTGTCTTGTCTGTCTTGTCTGTCTTGTCTGTCTTGTCTGTCTTGTCTGTCTTGTCTGTCTTGTCTGTCTTGTCTGTCTTGTCTGTCTTGTCTGTCTTGTCTGTCTTGTCTGTCTTGTCTGTCTTGTCTGTCTTGTCTGTCTTGTCTGTCTTGTCTGTCTTGTCTGTCTTGTCTGTCTTGTCTGTCTTGTCTGTCTTGTCTGTCTTGTCTGTCTTGTCTGTCTTGTCTGTCTTGTCTGTCTTGTCTGTCTTGTCTGTCTTGTCTGTCTTGTCTGTCTTGTCTGTCTTGTCTGTCTTGTCTGTCTTGTCTGTCTTGTCTGTCTTGTCTGTCTTGTCTGTCTTGTCTGTCTTGTCTGTCTTGTCTGTCTTGTCTGTCTTGTCTGTCTTGTCTGTCTTGTCTGTCTTGTCTGTCTTGTCTGTCTTGTCTGTCTTGTCTGTCTTGTCTGTCTTGTCTGTCTTGTCTGTCTTGTCTGTCTTGTCTGTCTTGTCTGTCTTGTCTGTCTTGTCTGTCTTGTCTGTCTTGTCTGTCTTGTCTGTCTTGTCTGTCTTGTCTGTCTTGTCTGTCTTGTCTGTCTTGTCTGTCTTGTCTGTCTTGTCTGTCTTGTCTGTCTTGTCTGTCTTGTCTGTCTTGTCTGTCTTGTCTGTCTTGTCTGTCTTGTCTGTCTTGTCTGTCTTGTCTGTCTTGTCTGTCTTGTCTGTCTTGTCTGTCTTGTCTGTCTTGTCTGTCTTGTCTGTCTTGTCTGTCTTGTCTGTCTTGTCTGTCTTGTCTGTCTTGTCTGTCTTGTCTGTCTTGTCTGTCTTGTCTGTCTTGTCTGTCTTGTCTGTCTTGTCTGTCTTGTCTGTCTTGTCTGTCTTGTCTGTCTTGTCTGTCTTGTCTGTCTTGTCTGTCTTGTCTGTCTTGTCTGTCTTGTCTGTCTTGTCTGTCTTGTCTGTCTTGTCTGTCTTGTCTGTCTTGTCTGTCTTGTCTGTCTTGTCTGTCTTGTCTGTCTTGTCTGTCTTGTCTGTCTTGTCTGTCTTGTCTGTCTTGTCTGTCTTGTCTGTCTTGTCTGTCTTGTCTGTCTTGTCTGTCTTGTCTGTCTTGTCTGTCTTGTCTGTCTTGTCTGTCTTGTCTGTCTTGTCTGTCTTGTCTGTCTTGTCTGTCTTGTCTGTCTTGTCTGTCTTGTCTGTCTTGTCTGTCTTGTCTGTCTTGTCTGTCTTGTCTGTCTTGTCTGTCTTGTCTGTCTTGTCTGTCTTGTCTGTCTTGTCTGTCTTGTCTGTCTTGTCTGTCTTGTCTGTCTTGTCTGTCTTGTCTGTCTTGTCTGTCTTGTCTGTCTTGTCTGTCTTGTCTGTCTTGTCTGTCTTGTCTGTCTTGTCTGTCTTGTCTGTCTTGTCTGTCTTGTCTGTCTTGTCTGTCTTGTCTGTTTTGTCTGTCTTGTCTGTCTTGTCTGTCTTGTCTGTCTTGTCTGTCTTGTCTGTCTTGTCTGTCTTGTCTGTCTTGTCTGTCTTGTCTGTCTTGTCTGTCTTGTCTGTCTTGTCTGTCTTGTCTGTCTTGTCTGTCTTGTCTGTCTTGTCTGTCTTGTCTGTCTTGTCTGTCTTGTCTGTCTTGTCTGTCTTGTCTGTCTTGTCTGTCTTGTCTGTCTTGTCTGTCTTGTCTGTCTTGTCTGTCTTGTCTGTCTTGTCTGTCTTGTCTGTCTTGTCTGTCTTGTCTGTCTTGTCTGTCTTGTCTGTCTTGTCTGTCTTGTCTGTCTTGTCTGTCTTGTCTGTCTTGTCTGTCTTGTCTGTCTTGTCTGTCTTGTCTGTCTTGTCTGTCTTGTCTGTCTTGTCTGTCTTGTCTGTCTTGTCTGTCTTGTCTGTCTTGTCTGTCTTGTCTGTCTTGTCTGTCTTGTCTGTCTTGTCTGTCTTGTCTGTCTTGTCTGTCTTGTCTGTCTTGTCTGTCTTGTCTGTCTTGTCTGTCTTGTCTGTCTTGTCTGTCTTGTCTGTCTTGTCTGTCTTGTCTGTCTTGTCTGTCTTGTCTGTCTTGTCTGTCTTGTCTGTCTTGTCTGTCTTGTCTGTCTTGTCTGTCTTGTCTGTCTTGTCTGTCTTGTCTGTCTTGTCTGTCTTGTCTGTCTTGTCTGTCTTGTCTGTCTTGTCTGTCTTGTCTGTCTTGTCTGTCTTGTCTGTCTTGTCTGTCTTGTCTTTGAATTGAATTGAAATTTTATTGAGCCTTTTTTCAACAACATTATAAGTTTACAAAAATTCAAATTACAATTGTGGATAAAAATTAAAGACTATAATGTATTATCTAAAAAACATATATGTACAGCAGTATCAAACTTATTAATAAGAAGAGAACATTGAAGAAAACAATAACATGAACATTAAACGCTCTTGCTCCCGGAGCTGACATGGATTGAGATATATAGATCACTTAACCTAGATTAGATCTTAATGCTAACTTAATGCTAACTTAGTGCTCTAAGAAAAGAAAAATAAAGAAAAAAAAATAATAAAAAATTAATACAAAACCAAAAAAGAGAAAACAAACCTTTTAGACACATTTGAGTGCTAACCTCTATGAGAATCAGGAACTGTATTTTTATAAAAATTGTGACAAAGTGACACATTTAAATCAAAATTAGCGGGAGCTTCGTTAGCGAAGCCAATGGGTGATAAATACCTTAAATTTGACCAGCTAAAAACTCTTTGTTGGTTGAAGATATCAAGAATGCAATCGTTAACATGGCAAGAAATTCTATTGATAAATCTATGTAGAATATCTGACACGTAAAGGCCAATTGGGCAAACTTTAGCTTCCGAATAAACGAAACGATTCGAGAAACGTTTTGTAGGCGATTGGAAATACTTTCCAATGCAATGACGTAAGACCTTGCGTTCTAAAATTTCAAATTCTCTAATGACAGTTGGAGAAACGTTAAACCAAATAGGAAATCCATACAAGATAACAGGTCTAATACAGGTTTTATACAACAAAAGTTTTGTCCTTTTTGGTAAGTTTCTGTTCCAAAAAATACTTGAAAAAGTGCCCAAAATTCTGTAAGCTTTTTTCAGTACAATTCTTGCATGTTTGTTAAATTTCAGAAGACTGTAAAAATTAATGCCAAGATATTTAATGGAATCCTTGAAAGGAATCTCAGACCCATTCAGAGCGAATTGTAAAGTTTTGCTTTCAGGCACAACAAACGACTTACATTGTCTGTCTTGTCTGTCTTGTCTGTCTTGTCTGTCTTGTCTGTCTTGTCTGTCTTGTCTGTCTTGTCTGTCTTGTCTGTCTTGTCTGTCTTGTCTGTCTTGTCTGTCTTGTCTGTCTTGTCTGTCTTGTCTGTCTTGTCTGTCTTGTCTGTCTTGTCTGTCTTGTCTGTCTTGTCTGTCTTGTCTGTCTTGTCTGTCTTGTCTGTCTTGTCTGTCTTGTCTGTCTTGTCTGTCTTGTCTGTCTTGTCTGTCTTGTCTGTCTTGTCTGTCTTGTCTGTCTTGTCTGTCTTGTCTGTCTTGTCTGTCTTGTCTGTCTTGTCTGTCTTGTCTGTCTTGTCTGTCTTGTCTGTCTTGTCTGTCTTGTCTGTCTTGTCTGTCTTGTCTGTCTTGTCTGTCTTGTCTGTCTTGTCTGTCTTGTCTGTCTTGTCTGTCTTGTCTGTCTTGTCTGTCTTGTCTGTCTTGTCTGTCTTGTCTGTCTTGTCTGTCTTGTCTGTCTTGTCTGTCTTGTCTGTCTTGTCTGTCTTGTCTGTCTTGTCTGTCTTGTCTGTCTTGTCTGTCTTGTCTGTCTTGTCTGTCTTGTCTGTCTTGTCTGTCTTGTCTGTCTTGTCTGTCTTGTCTGTCTTGTCTGTCTTGTCTGTCTTGTCTGTCTTGTCTGTCTTGTCTGTCTTGTCTGTCTTGTCTGTCTTGTCTGTCTTGTCTGTCTTGTCTGTCTTGTCTGTCTTGTCTGTCTTGTCTGTCTTGTCTGTCTTGTCTGTCTTGTCTGTCTTGTCTGTCTTGTCTGTCTTGTCTGTCTTGTCTGTCTTGTCTGTCTTGTCTGTCTTGTCTGTCTTGTCTGTCTTGTCTGTCTTGTCTGTCTTGTCTGTCTTGTCTGTCTTGTCTGTCTTGTCTGTCTTGTCTGTCTTGTCTGTCTTGTCTGTCTTGTCTGTCTTGTCTGTCTTGTCTGTCTTGTCTGTCTTGTCTGTCTTGTCTGTCTTGTCTGTCTTGTCTGTCTTGTCTGTCTTGTCTGTCTTGTCTGTCTTGTCTGTCTTGTCTGTCTTGTCTGTCTTGTCTGTCTTGTCTGTCTTGTCTGTCTTGTCTGTCTTGTCTGTCTTGTCTGTCTTGTCTGTCTTGTCTGTCTTGTCTGTCTTGTCTGTCTTGTCTGTCTTGTCTGTCTTGTCTGTCTTGTCTGTCTTGTCTGTCTTGTCTGTCTTGTCTGTCTTGTCTGTCTTGTCTGTCTTGTCTGTCTTGTCTGTCTTGTCTGTCTTGTCTGTCTTGTCTGTCTTGTCTGTCTTGTCTGTCTTGTCTGTCTTGTCTGTCTTGTCTGTCTTGTCTGTCTTGTCTGTCTTGTCTGTCTTGTCTGTCTTGTCTGTCTTGTCTGTCTTGTCTGTCTTGTCTGTCTTGTCTGTCTTGTCTGTCTTGTCTGTCTTGTCTGTCTTGTCTGTCTTGTCTGTCTTGTCTGTCTTGTCTGTCTTGTCTGTCTTGTCTGTCTTGTCTGTCTTGTCTGTCTTGTCTGTCTTGTCTGTCTTGTCTGTCTTGTCTGTCTTGTCTGTCTTGTCTGTCTTGTCTGTCTTGTCTGTCTTGTCTGTCTTGTCTGTCTTGTCTGTCTTGTCTGTCTTGTCTGTCTTGTCTGTCTTGTCTGTCTTGTCTGTCTTGTCTGTCTTGTCTGTCTTGTCTGTCTTGTCTGTCTTGTCTGTCTTGTCTGTCTTGTCTGTCTTGTCTGTCTTGTCTGTCTTGTCTGTCTTGTCTGTCTTGTCTGTCTTGTCTGTCTTGTCTGTCTTGTCTGTCTTGTCTGTCTTGTCTGTCTTGTCTGTCTTGTCTGTCTTGTCTGTCTTGTCTGTCTTGTCTGTCTTGTCTGTCTTGTCTGTCTTGTCTGTCTTGTCTGTCTTGTCTGTCTTGTCTGTCTTGTCTGTCTTGTCTGTCTTGTCTGTCTTGTCTGTCTTGTCTGTCTTGTCTGTCTTGTCTGTCTTGTCTGTCTTGTCTGTCTTGTCTGTCTTGTCTGTCTTGTCTGTCTTGTCTGTCTTGTCTGTCTTGTCTGTCTTGTCTGTCTTGTCTGTCTTGTCTGTCTTGTCTGTCTTGTCTGTCTTGTCTGTCTTGTCTGTCTTGTCTGTCTTGTCTGTCTTGTCTGTCTTGTCTGTCTTGTCTGTCTTGTCTGTCTTGTCTGTCTTGTCTGTCTTGTCTGTCTTGTCTGTCTTGTCTGTCTTGTCTGTCTTGTCTGTCTTGTCTGTCTTGTCTGTCTTGTCTGTCTTGTCTGTCTTGTCTGTCTTGTCTGTCTTGTCTGTCTTGTCTGTCTTGTCTGTCTTGTCTGTCTTGTCTGTCTTGTCTGTCTTGTCTGTCTTGTCTGTCTTGTCTGTCTTGTCTGTCTTGTCTGTCTTGTCTGTCTTGTCTGTCTTGTCTGTCTTGTCTGTCTTGTCTGTCTTGTCTGTCTTGTCTGTCTTGTCTGTCTTGTCTGTCTTGTCTGTCTTGTCTGTCTTGTCTGTCTTGTCTGTCTTGTCTGTCTTGTCTGTCTTGTCTGTCTTGTCTGTCTTGTCTGTCTTGTCTGTCTTGTCTGTCTTGTCTGTCTTGTCTGTCTTGTCTGTCTTGTCTGTCTTGTCTGTCTTGTCTGTCTTGTCTGTCTTGTCTGTCTTGTCTGTCTTGTCTGTCTTGTCTGTCTTGTCTGTCTTGTCTGTCTTGTCTGTCTTGTCTGTCTTGTCTGTCTTGTCTGTCTTGTCTGTCTTGTCTGTCTTGTCTGTCTTGTCTGTCTTGTCTGTCTTGTCTGTCTTGTCTGTCTTGTCTGTCTTGTCTGTCTTGTCTGTCTTGTCTGTCTTGTCTGTCTTGTCTGTCTTGTCTGTCTTGTCTGTCTTGTCTGTCTTGTCTGTCTTGTCTGTCTTGTCTGTCTTGTCTGTCTTGTCTGTCTTGTCTGTCTTGTCTGTCTTGTCTGTCTTGTCTGTCTTGTCTGTCTTGTCTGTCTTGTCTGTCTTGTCTGTCTTGTCTGTCTTGTCTGTCTTGTCTGTCTTGTCTGTCTTGTCTGTCTTGTCTGTCTTGTCTGTCTTGTCTGTCTTGTCTGTCTTGTCTGTCTTGTCTGTCTTGTCTGTCTTGTCTGTCTTGTCTGTCTTGTCTGTCTTGTCTGTCTTGTCTGTCTTGTCTGTCTTGTCTGTCTTGTCTGTCTTGTCTGTCTTGTCTGTCTTGTCTGTCTTGTCTGTCTTGTCTGTCTTGTCTGTCTTGTCTGTCTTGTCTGTCTTGTCTGTCTTGTCTGTCTTGTCTGTCTTGTCTGTCTTGTCTGTCTTGTCTGTCTTGTCTGTCTTGTCTGTCTTGTCTGTCTTGTCTGTCTTGTCTGTCTTGTCTGTCTTGTCTGTCTTGTCTGTCTTGTCTGTCTTGTCTGTCTTGTCTGTCTTGTCTGTCTTGTCTGTCTTGTCTGTCTTGTCTGTCTTGTCTGTCTTGTCTGTCTTGTCTGTCTTGTCTGTCTTGTCTGTCTTGTCTGTCTTGTCTGTCTTGTCTGTCTTGTCTGTCTTGTCTGTCTTGTCTGTCTTGTCTGTCTTGTCTGTCTTGTCTGTCTTGTCTGTCTTGTCTGTCTTGTCTGTCTTGTCTGTCTTGTCTGTCTTGTCTGTCTTGTCTGTCTTGTCTGTCTTGTCTGTCTTGTCTGTCTTGTCTGTCTTGTCTGTCTTGTCTGTCTTGTCTGTCTTGTCTGTCTTGTCTGTCTTGTCTGTCTTGTCTGTCTTGTCTGTCTTGTCTGTCTTGTCTGTCTTGTCTGTCTTGTCTGTCTTGTCTGTCTTGTCTGTCTTGTCTGTCTTGTCTGTCTTGTCTGTCTTGTCTGTCTTGTCTGTCTTGTCTGTCTTGTCTGTCTTGTCTGTCTTGTCTGTCTTGTCTGTCTTGTCTGTCTTGTCTGTCTTGTCTGTCTTGTCTGTCTTGTCTGTCTTGTCTGTCTTGTCTGTCTTGTCTGTCTTGTCTGTCTTGTCTGTCTTGTCTGTCTTGTCTGTCTTGTCTGTCTTGTCTGTCTTGTCTGTCTTGTCTGTCTTGTCTGTCTTGTCTGTCTTGTCTGTCTTGTCTGTCTTGTCTGTCTTGTCTGTCTTGTCTGTCTTGTCTGTCTTGTCTGTCTTGTCTGTCTTGTCTGTCTTGTCTGTCTTGTCTGTCTTGTCTGTCTTGTCTGTCTTGTCTGTCTTGTCTGTCTTGTCTGTCTTGTCTGTCTTGTCTGTCTTGTCTGTCTTGTCTGTCTTGTCTGTCTTGTCTGTCTTGTCTGTCTTGTCTGTCTTGTCTGTCTTGTCTGTCTTGTCTGTCTTGTCTGTCTTGTCTGTCTTGTCTGTCTTGTCTGTCTTGTCTGTCTTGTCTGTCTTGTCTGTCTTGTCTGTCTTGTCTGTCTTGTCTGTCTTGTCTGTCTTGTCTGTCTTGTCTGTCTTGTCTGTCTTGTCTGTCTTGTCTGTCTTGTCTGTCTTGTCTGTCTTGTCTGTCTTGTCTGTCTTGTCTGTCTTGTCTGTCTTGTCTGTCTTGTCTGTCTTGTCTGTCTTGTCTGTCTTGTCTGTCTTGTCTGTCTTGTCTGTCTTGTCTGTCTTGTCTGTCTTGTCTGTCTTGTCTGTCTTGTCTGTCTTGTCTGTCTTGTCTGTCTTGTCTGTCTTGTCTGTCTTGTCTGTCTTGTCTGTCTTGTCTGTCTTGTCTGTCTTGTCTGTCTTGTCTGTCTTGTCTGTCTTGTCTGTCTTGTCTGTCTTGTCTGTCTTGTCTGTCTTGTCTGTCTTGTCTGTCTTGTCTGTCTTGTCTGTCTTGTCTGTCTTGTCTGTCTTGTCTGTCTTGTCTGTCTTGTCTGTCTTGTCTGTCTTGTCTGTCTTGTCTGTCTTGTCTGTCTTGTCTGTCTTGTCTGTCTTGTCTGTCTTGTCTGTCTTGTCTGTCTTGTCTGTCTTGTCTGTCTTGTCTGTCTTGTCTGTCTTGTCTGTCTTGTCTGTCTTGTCTGTCTTGTCTGTCTTGTCTGTCTTGTCTGTCTTGTCTGTCTTGTCTGTCTTGTCTGTCTTGTCTGTCTTGTCTGTCTTGTCTGTCTTGTCTGTCTTGTCTGTCTTGTCTGTCTTGTCTGTCTTGTCTGTCTTGTCTGTCTTGTCTGTCTTGTCTGTCTTGTCTGTCTTGTCTGTCTTGTCTGTCTTGTCTGTCTTGTCTGTCTTGTCTGTCTTGTCTGTCTTGTCTGTCTTGTCTGTCTTGTCTGTCTTGTCTGTCTTGTCTGTCTTGTCTGTCTTGTCTGTCTTGTCTGTCTTGTCTGTCTTGTCTGTCTTGTCTGTCTTGTCTGTCTTGTCTGTCTTGTCTGTCTTGTCTGTCTTGTCTGTCTTGTCTGTCTTGTCTGTCTTGTCTGTCTTGTCTGTCTTGTCTGTCTTGTCTGTCTTGTCTGTCTTGTCTGTCTTGTCTGTCTTGTCTGTCTTGTCTGTCTTGTCTGTCTTGTCTGTCTTGTCTGTCTTGTCTGTCTTGTCTGTCTTGTCTGTCTTGTCTGTCTTGTCTGTCTTGTCTGTCTTGTCTGTCTTGTCTGTCTTGTCTGTCTTGTCTGTCTTGTCTGTCTTGTCTGTCTTGTCTGTCTTGTCTGTCTTGTCTGTCTTGTCTGTCTTGTGTGTCTTGTCTGTCTTGTCTGTCTTGTCTGTCTTGTCTGTCTTGTCTGTCTTGTCTGTCTTGTCTGTCTTGTCTGTCTTGTCTGTCTTGTCTGTCTTGTCTGTCTTGTCTGTCTTGTCTGTCTTGTCTGTCTTGTCTGTCTTGTCTGTCTTGTCTGTCTTGTCTGTCTTGTCTGTCTTGTCTGTCTTGTCTGTCTTGTCTGTCTTGTCTGTCTTGTCTGTCTTGTCTGTCTTGTCTGTCTTGTCTGTCTTGTCTGTCTTGTCTGTCTTGTCTGTCTTGTCTGTCTTGTCTGTCTTGTCTGTCTTGTCTGTCTTGTCTGTCTTGTCTGTCTTGTCTGTCTTGTCTGTCTTGTCTGTCTTGTCTGTCTTGTCTGTCTTGTCTGTCTTGTCTGTCTTGTCTGTCTTGTCTGTCTTGTCTGTCTTGTCTGTCTTGTCTGTCTTGTCTGTCTTGTCTGTCTTGTCTGTCTTGTCTGTCTTGTCTGTCTTGTCTGTCTTGTCTGTCTTGTCTGTCTTGTCTGTCTTGTCTGTCTTGTCTGTCTTGTCTGTCTTGTCTGTCTTGTCTGTCTTGTCTGTCTTGTCTGTCTTGTCTGTCTTGTCTGTCTTGTCTGTCTTGTCTGTCTTGTCTGTCTTGTCTGTCTTGTCTGTCTTGTCTGTCTTGTCTGTCTTGTCTGTTTTGTCTGTCTTGTCTGTCTTGTCTGTCTTGTCTGTCTTGTCTGTCTTGTCTGTCTTGTCTGTCTTGTCTGTCTTGTCTGTCTTGTCTGTCTTGTCTGTCTTGTCTGTCTTGTCTGTCTTGTCTGTCTTGTCTGTCTTGTCTGTCTTGTCTGTCTTGTCTGTCTTGTCTGTCTTGTCTGTCTTGTCTGTCTTGTCTGTCTTGTCTGTCTTGTCTGTCTTGTCTGTCTTGTCTGTCTTGTCTGTCTTGTCTGTCTTGTCTGTCTTGTCTGTCTTGTCTGTCTTGTCTGTCTTGTCTGTCTTGTCTGTCTTGTCTGTCTTGTCTGTCTTGTCTGTCTTGTCTGTCTTGTCTGTCTTGTCTGTCTTGTCTGTCTTGTCTGTCTTGTCTGTCTTGTCTGTCTTGTCTGTCTTGTCTGTCTTGTCTGTCTTGTCTGTCTTGTCTGTCTTGTCTGTCTTGTCTGTCTTGTCTGTCTTGTCTGTCTTGTCTGTCTTGTCTGTCTTGTCTGTCTTGTCTGTCTTGTCTGTCTTGTCTGTCTTGTCTGTCTTGTCTGTCTTGTCTGTCTTGTCTGTCTGTCTTGTCTGTCTTGTCTGTCTTGTCTGTCTTGTCTGTCTTGTCTGTCTTGTCTGTCTTGTCTGTCTTGTCTGTCTTGTCTGTCTTGTCTGTCTTGTGTCTGTCTTGTCTGTCTTGTCTATCTTGTCTATCTTGTCTATCTTGTCTATCTTGTCTATCTTGTCTGTCTTGTCTGTCTTGTCTGTCTTGTCTGTCTTGTCTATCTTGTCTATCTTGTCTGTCTTGTCTGTCTTGTCTATCTTGTCTGTCTTGTCTGTCTTGTCTATCTTGTCTGTCTTGTCTGTCTTGTCTGTCTTGTCTGTCTTGTCTGTCTTGTCTGTCTTGTCTGTCTTGTCTGTCTTGTCTGTCTTGTCTGTCTTGTCTGTCTTGTCTGTCTTGTCTGTCTTGTCTGTCTTGTCTATCTTGTCTGTCTTGTCTGTCTTGTCTGTCTTGTCTGTCTTGTCTGTCTTGTCTGTCTTGTCTGTCTTGTCTGTCTTGTCTGTCTTGTCTGTCTTGTCTGTCTTGTCTGTCTTGTCTGTCTTGTCTGTCTTGTCTGTCTTGTCTGTCTTGTCTGTCTTGTCTGTCTTGTCTGTCTTGTCTGTCTTGTCTGTCTTGTCTGTCTTGTCTGTCTTGTCTGTCTTGTCTGTCTTGTCTGTCTTGTCTGTCTTGTCTGTCTTGTCTGTCTTGTCTGTCTTGTCTGTCTTGTCTGTCTTGTCTGTCTTGTCTGTCTTGTCTGTCTTGTCTGTCTTGTCTGTCTTGTCTGTCTTGTCTGTCTTGTCTCTGTCTTGTCTGTCTTGTCTGTCTTGTCTGTCTTGTCTGTCTTGTCTGTCTTGTCTGTCTTGTCTGTCTTGTCTGTCTTGTCTGTCTTGTCTGTCTTGTCTGTCTTGTCTGTCTTGTCTGTCTTGTCTGTCTTGTCTGTCTTGTCTGTCTTGTCTGTCTTGTCTGTCTTGTCTGTCTTGTCTGTCTTGTCTGTCTTGTCTGTCTTGTCTGTCTTGTCTGTCTTGTCTGTCTTGTCTGTCTTGTCTGTCTTGTCTGTCTTGTCTGTCTTGTCTGTCTTGTCTGTCTTGTCTGTCTTGTCTGTCTTGTCTGTCTTGTCTGTCTTGTCTGTCTTGTCTGTCTTGTCTGTCTTGTCTGTCTTGTCTGTCTTGTCTGTCTTGTCTGTCTTGTCTGTCTTGTCTGTCTTGTCTGTCTTGTCTGTCTTGTCTGTCTTGTCTGTCTTGTCTGTCTTGTCTGTCTTGTCTGTCTTGTCTGTCTTGTCTGTCTTGTCTGTCTTGTCTGTCTTGTCTGTCTTGTCTGTCTTGTCTGTCTTGTCTGTCTTGTCTGTCTTGTCTGTCTTGTCTGTCTTGTCTGTCTTGTCTGTCTTGTCTGTCTTGTCTGTCTTGTCTGTCTTGTCTAGTCTTGTCTATCTTGTCTGTCTTGTCTGTCTTGTCTGTCTTGTCTGTCTTGTCTGTCTTGTCTGTCTTGTCTGTCTTGTCTGTCTTGTCTGTCTTGTCTGTCTTGTCTGTCTTGTCTGTCTTGTCTGTCTTGTCTGTCTTGTCTGTCTTGTCTGTCTTGTCTGTCTTGTCTGTCTTGTCTGTCTTGTCTGTCTTGTCTGTCTTGTCTGTCTTGTCTGTCTTGTCTGTCTTGTCTGTCTTGTCTGTCTTGTCTGTCTTGTCTGTCTTGTCTGTCTTGTCTGTCTTGTCTGTCTTGTCTGTCTTGTCTGTCTTGTCTGTCTTGTCTGTCTTGTCTGTCTTGTCTGTCTTGTCTGTCTTGTCTGTCTTGTCTGTCTTGTCTGTCTTGTCTGTCTTGTCTGTCTTGTCTGTCTTGTCTGTCTTGTCTGTCTTGTCTGTCTTGTCTGTCTTGTCTGTCTTGTCTGTCTTGTCTGTCTTGTCTGTCTTGTCTGTCTTGTCTGTCTTGTCTGTCTTGTCTGTCTTGTCTGTCTTGTCTGTCTTGTCTGTCTTGTCTGTCTTGTCTGTCTTGTCTGTCTTGTCTGTCTTGTCTGTCTTGTCTGTCTTGTCTGTCTTGTCTGTCTTGTCTGTCTTGTCTGTCTTGTCTGTCTTGTCTGTCTTGTCTGTCTTGTCTGTCTTGTCTGTCTTGTCTGTCTTGTCTGTCTTGTCTGTCTTGTCTGTCTTGTCTGTCTTGTCTGTCTTGTCTGTCTTGTCTGTCTTGTCTGTCTTGTCTGTCTTGTCTGTCTTGTCTGTCTTGTCTGTCTTGTCTGTCTTGTCTGTCTTGTCTGTCTTGTCTGTCTTGTCTGTCTTGTCTGTCTTGTCTGTCTTGTCTGTCTTGTCTGTCTTGTCTGTCTTGTCTGTCTTGTCTGTCTTGTCTGTCTTGTCTGTCTTGTCTGTCTTGTCTGTCTTGTCTGTCTTGTCTGTCTTGTCTGTCTTGTCTGTCTTGTCTGTCTTGTCTGTCTTGTCTGTCTTGTCTGTCTTGTCTGTCTTGTCTGTCTTGTCTGTCTTGTCTGTCTTGTCTGTCTTGTCTGTCTTGTCTGTCTTGTCTGTCTTGTCTGTCTTGTCTGTCTTGTCTGTCTTGTCTGTCTTGTCTGTCTTGTCTGTCTTGTCTGTCTTGTCTGTCTTGTCTGTCTTGTCTGTCTTGTCTGTCTTGTCTGTCTTGTCTGTCTTGTCTGTCTTGTCTGTCTTGTCTGTCTTGTCTGTCTTGTCTGTCTTGTCTGTCTTGTCTGTCTTGTCTGTCTTGTCTGTCTTGTCTGTCTTGTCTGTCTTGTCTGTCTTGTCTGTCTTGTCTGTCTTGTCTGTCTTGTCTGTCTTGTCTGTCTTGTCTGTCTTGTCTGTCTTGTCTGTCTTGTCTGTCTTGTCTGTCTTGTCTGTCTTGTCTGTCTTGTCTGTCTTGTCTGTCTTGTCTGTCTTGTCTGTCTTGTCTGTCTTGTCTGTCTTGTCTGTCTTGTCTGTCTTGTCTGTCTTGTCTGTCTTGTCTGTCTTGTCTGTCTTGTCTGTCTTGTCTGTCTTGTCTGTCTTGTCTGTCTTGTCTGTCTTGTCTGTCTTGTCTGTCTTGTCTGTCTTGTCTGTCTTGTCTGTCTTGTCTGTCTTGTCTGTCTTGTCTGTCTTGTCTGTCTTGTCTGTCTTGTCTGTCTTGTCTGTCTTGTCTGTCTTGTCTGTCTTGTCTGTCTTGTCTGTCTTGTCTGTCTTGTCTGTCTTGTCTGTCTTGTCTGTCTTGTCTGTCTTGTCTGTCTTGTCTGTCTTGTCTGTCTTGTCTGTCTTGTCTGTCTTGTCTGTCTTGTCTGTCTTGTCTGTCTTGTCTGTCTTGTCTGTCTTGTCTGTCTTGTCTGTCTTGTCTGTCTTGTCTGTCTTGTCTGTCTTGTCTGTCTTGTCTGTCTTGTCTGTCTTGTCTGTCTTGTCTGTCTTGTCTGTCTTGTCTGTCTTGTCTGTCTTGTCTGTCTTGTCTGTCTTGTCTGTCTTGTCTGTCTTGTCTGTCTTGTCTGTCTTGTCTGTCTTGTCTGTCTTGTCTGTCTTGTCTGTCTTGTCTGTCTTGTCTGTCTTGTCTGTCTTGTCTGTCTTGTCTGTCTTGTCTGTCTTGTCTGTCTTGTCTGTCTTGTCTGTCTTGTCTGTCTTGTCTGTCTTGTCTGTCTTGTCTGTCTTGTCTGTCTTGTCTGTCTTGTCTGTCTTGTCTGTCTTGTCTGTCTTGTCTGTCTTGTCTGTCTTGTCTGTCTTGTCTGTCTTGTCTGTCTTGTCTGTCTTGTCTGTCTTGTCTGTCTTGTCTGTCTTGTCTGTCTTGTCTGTCTTGTCTGTCTTGTCTGTCTTGTCTGTCTTGTCTGTCTTGTCTGTCTTGTCTGTCTTGTCTGTCTTGTCTGTCTTGTCTGTCTTGTCTGTCTTGTCTGTCTTGTCTGTCTTGTCTGTCTTGTCTGTCTTGTCTGTCTTGTCTGTCTTGTCTGTCTTGTCTGTCTTGTCTGTCTTGTCTGTCTTGTCTGTCTTGTCTGTCTTGTCTGTCTTGTCTGTCTTGTCTGTCTTGTCTGTCTTGTCTGTCTTGTCTGTCTTGTCTGTCTTGTCTGTCTTGTCTGTCTTGTCTGTCTTGTCTGTCTTGTCTGTCTTGTCTGTCTTGTCTGTCTTGTCTGTCTTGTCTGTCTTGTCTGTCTTGTCTGTCTGTCTTGTCTGTCTTGTCTGTCTTGTCTGTCTTGTCTGTCTTGTCTGTCTTGTCTGTCTTGTCTGTCTTGTCTGTCTTGTCTGTCTTGTCTGTCTTGTCTGTCTTGTCTGTCTTGTCTGTCTTGTCTGTCTTGTCTGTCTTGTCTGTCTTGTCTGTCTTGTCTGTCTTGTCTGTCTTGTCTGTCTTGTCTGTCTTGTCTGTCTTGTCTGTCTTGTCTGTCTTGTCTGTCTTGTCTGTCTTGTCTGTCTTGTCTGTCTTGTCTTGTCTGTCTTGTCTGTCTTGTCTGTCTTGTCTGTCTTGTCTGTCTTGTCTGTCTTGTCTGTCTTGTCTGTCTTGTCTGTCTTGTCTGTCTTGTCTGTCTTGTCTGTCTTGTCTGTCTTGTCTGTCTTGTCTGTCTTGTCTGTCTTGTCTGTCTTGTCTGTCTTGTCTGTCTTGTCTGTCTTGTCTGTCTTGTCTGTCTTGTCTGTCTTGTCTGTCTGTCTTGTCTGTCTTGTCTGTCTTGTCTGTCTTGTCTGTCTTGTCTGTCTTGTCTGTCTTGTCTGTCTTGTCTTGTCTGTCTTGTCTGTCTTGTCTGTCTTGTCTGTCTTGTCTGTCTTGTCTGTCTTGTCTGTCTTGTCTGTCTTGTCTGTCTTGTCTGTCTTGTCTGTCTTGTCTGTCTTGTCTGTCTTGTCTGTCTTGTCTGTCTTGTCTGTCTTGTCTGTCTTGTCTGTCTTGTCTGTCTTGTCTGTCTTGTCTGTCTTGTCTGTCTTGTCTGTCTTGTCTGTCTTGTCTGTCTTGTCTGTCTTGTCTGTCTTGTCTGTCTTGTCTGTCTTGTCTGTCTTGTCTGTCTTGTCTGTCTTGTCTGTCTTGTCTGTCTTGTCTGTCTTGTCTGTCTTGTCTGTCTTGTCTGTCTTGTCTGTCTTGTCTGTCTTGTCTGTCTTGTCTGTCTTGTCTGTCTTGTCTGTCTTGTCTGTCTTGTCTGTCTTGTCTGTCTTGTCTGTCTTGTCTGTCTTGTCTGTCTTGTCTGTCTTGTCTGTCTTGTCTGTCTTGTCTGTCTTGTCTGTCTTGTCTGTCTTGTCTGTCTTGTCTGTCTTGTCTGTCTTGTCTGTCTTGTCTGTCTTGTCTGTCTTGTCTGTCTTGTCTGTCTTGTCTGTCTTGTCTGTCTTGTCTGTCTTGTCTGTCTTGTCTGTCTTGTCTGTCTTGTCTGTCTTGTCTGTCTTGTCTGTCTTGTCTGTCTTCTGTCTTGTCTGTCTTGTCTGTCTTGTCTGTCTTGTCTGTCTTGTCTGTCTTGTCTGTCTTGTCTGTCTTGTCTGTCTTGTCTGTCTTGTCTGTCTTGTCTGTCTTGTCTGTCTTGTCTGTCTTGTCTGTCTTGTCTGTCTTGTCTGTCTTGTCTGTCTTGTCTGTCTTGTCTGTCTTGTCTGTCTTGTCTGTCTTGTCTGTCTTGTCTGTCTTGTCTGTCTTGTCTGTCTTGTCTGTCTTGTCTGTCTTGTCTGTCTTGTCTGTCTTGTCTGTCTTGTCTGTCTTGTCTGTCTTGTCTGTCTTGTCTGTCTTGTCTGTCTTGTCTGTCTTGTCTGTCTTGTCTGTCTTGTCTGTCTTGTCTGTCTTGTCTGTCTTGTCTGTCTTGTCTGTCTTGTCTGTCTTGTCTGTCTTGTCTGTCTTGTCTGTCTTGTCTGTCTTGTCTGTCTTGTCTGTCTTGTCTGTCTTGTCTGTCTTGTCTGTCTTGTCTGTCTTGTCTGTCTTGTCTGTCTTGTCTGTCTTGTCTGTCTTGTCTGTCTTGTCTGTCTTGTCTGTCTTGTCTGTCTTGTCTGTCTTGTCTGTCTTGTCTGTCTTGTCTGTCTTGTCTGTCTTGTCTGTCTTGTCTGTCTTGTCTGTCTTGTCTGTCTTGTCTGTCTTGTCTGTCTTGTCTGTCTTGTCTGTCTTGTCTGTCTTGTCTGTCTTGTCTGTCTTGTCTGTCTTGTCTGTCTTGTCTGTCTTGTCTGTCTTGTCTGTCTTGTCTGTCTTGTCTGTCTTGTCTGTCTTGTCTGTCTTGTCTGTCTTGTCTGTCTTGTCTGTCTTGTCTGTCTTGTCTGTCTTGTCTGTCTTGTCTGTCTTGTCTGTCTTGTCTGTCTTGTCTGTCTTGTCTGTCTTGTCTGTCTTGTCTGTCTTGTCTGTCTTGTCTGTCTTGTCTGTCTTGTCTGTCTTGTCTGTCTTGTCTGTCTTGTCTGTCTTGTCTGTCTTGTCTGTCTTGTCTGTCTTGTCTGTCTTGTCTGTCTTGTCTGTCTTGTCTGTCTTGTCTGTCTTGTCTGTCTTGTCTGTCTTGTCTGTCTTGTCTGTCTTGTCTGTCTTGTCTGTCTTGTCTGTCTTGTCTGTCTTGTCTGTCTTGTCTGTCTTGTCTGTCTTGTCTGTCTTGTCTGTCTTGTCTGTCTTGTCTGTCTTGTCTGTCTTGTCTGTCTTGTCTGTCTTGTCTGTCTTGTCTGTCTTGTCTGTCTTGTCTGTCTTGTCTGTCTTGTCTGTCTTGTCTGTCTTGTCTGTCTTGTCTGTCTTGTCTGTCTTGTCTGTCTTGTCTGTCTTGTCTGTCTTGTCTGTCTTGTCTGTCTTGTCTGTCTTGTCTGTCTTGTCTGTCTTGTCTGTCTTGTCTGTCTTGTCTGTCTTGTCTGTCTTGTCTGTCTTGTCTGTCTTGTCTGTCTTGTCTGTCTTGTCTGTCTTGTCTGTCTTGTCTGTCTTGTCTGTCTTGTCTGTCTTGTCTGTCTTGTCTGTCTTGTCTGTCTTGTCTGTCTTGTCTGTCTTGTCTGTCTTGTCTGTCTTGTCTGTCTTGTCTGTCTTGTCTGTCTTGTCTGTCTTGTCTGTCTTGTCTGTCTTGTCTGTCTTGTCTGTCTTGTCTGTCTTGTCTGTCTTGTCTGTCTTGTCTGTCTTGTCTGTCTTGTCTGTCTTGTCTGTCTTGTCTGTCTTGTCTGTCTTGTCTGTCTTGTCTGTCTTGTCTGTCTTGTCTGTCTTGTCTGTCTTGTCTGTCTTGTCTGTCTTGTCTGTCTTGTCTGTCTTGTCTGTCTTGTCTGTCTTGTCTGTCTTGTCTGTCTTGTTTGTCTTGTCTGTCTTGTCTGTCTTGTCTGTCTTGTCTGTCTTGTCTGTCTTGTCTGTCTTGTCTGTCTTGTCTGTCTTGTCTGTCTTGTCTGTCTTGTCTGTCTTGTCTGTCTTGTCTGTCTTGTCTGTCTTGTCTGTCTTGTCTGTCTTGTCTGTCTTGTCTGTCTTGTCTGTCTTGTCTGTCTTGTCTGTCTTGTCTGTCTTGTCTGTCTTGTCTGTCTTGTCTGTCTTGTCTGTCTTGTCTGTCTTGTCTGTCTTGTCTGTCTTGTCTGTCTTGTCTGTCTTGTCTGTCTTGTCTGTCTTGTCTGTCTTGTCTGTCTTGTCTGTCTTGTCTGTCTTGTCTGTCTTGTCTGTCTTGTCTGTCTTGTCTGTCTTGTCTGTCTTGTCTGTCTTGTCTGTCTTGTCTGTCTTGTCTGTCTTGTCTGTCTTGTCTGTCTTGTCTGTCTTGTCTGTCTTGTCTGTCTTGTCTGTCTTGTCTGTCTTGTCTGTCTTGTCTGTCTTGTCTGTCTTGTCTGTCTTGTCTGTCTTGTCTGTCTTGTCTGTCTTGTCTGTCTTGTCTGTCTTGTCTGTCTTGTCTGTCTTGTCTGTCTTGTCTGTCTTGTCTGTCTTGTCTGTCTTGTCTGTCTTGTCTGTCTTGTCTGTCTTGTCTGTCTTGTCTGTCTTGTCTGTCTTGTCTGTCTCTGTCTTGTCTGTCTTGTCTGTCTTGTCTGTCTTGTCTGTCTTGTCTGTCTTGTCTGTCTTGTCTGTCTTGTCTGTCTTGTCTGTCTTGTCTGTCTTGTCTGTCTTGTCTGTCTTGTCTGTCTTGTCTGTCTTGTCTGTCTTGTCTGTCTTGTCTGTCTTGTCTGTCTTGTCTGTCTTGTCTGTCTTGTCTGTCTTGTCTGTCTTGTCTGTCTTGTCTGTCTTGTCTGTCTTGTCTGTCTTGTCTGTCTTGTCTGTCTTGTCTGTCTTGTCTGTCTTGTCTGTCTTGTCTGTCTTGTCTGTCTTGTCTGTCTTGTCTGTCTTGTCTGTCTTGTCTGTCTTGTCTGTCTTGTCTGTCTTGTCTGTCTTGTCTGTCTTGTCTGTCTTGTCTGTCTTGTCTGTCTTGTCTGTCTTGTCTGTCTTGTCTGTCTTGTCTGTCTTGTCTGTCTTGTCTGTCTTGTCTGTCTTGTCTGTCTTGTCTGTCTTGTCTGTCTTGTCTGTCTTGTCTGTCTTGTCTGTCTTGTCTGTCTTGTCTGTCTTGTCTGTCTTGTCTGTCTTGTCTGTCTTGTCTGTCTTGTCTGTCTTGTCTGTCTTGTCTGTCTTGTCTGTCTTGTCTGTCTTGTCTGTCTTGTCTGTCTTGTCTGTCTTGTCTGTCTTGTCTGTCTTGTCTGTCTTGTCTGTCTTGTCTGTCTTGTCTGTCTTGTCTGTCTTGTCTGTCTTGTCTGTCTTGTCTGTCTTGTCTGTCTTGTCTGTCTTGTCTGTCTTGTCTGTCTTGTCTGTCTTGTCTGTCTTGTCTGTCTTGTCTGTCTTGTCTGTCTTGTCTGTCTTGTCTGTCTTGTCTGTCTTGTCTGTCTTGTCTGTCTTGTCTGTCTTGTCTGTCTTGTCTGTCTTGTCTGTCTTGTCTGTCTTGTCTGTCTTGTCTGTCTCGTCTGTCTTGTCTGTCTTGTCTGTCTTGTCTGTCTTGTCTGTCTTGTCTGTCTTGTCTGTCTTGTCTGTCTTGTCTGTCTTGTCTGTCTTGTCTGTCTTGTCTGTCTTGTCTGTCTTGTCTGTCTTGTCTGTCTTGTCTGTCTTGTCTGTCTTGTCTGTCTTGTCTGTCTTGTCTGTCTTGTCTGTCTTGTCTGTCTTGTCTGTCTTGTCTGTCTTGTCTGTCTTGTCTGTCTTGTCTGTCTTGTCTGTCTTGTCTGTCTTGTCTGTCTTGTCTGTCTTGTCTGTCTTGTCTGTCTTGTCTGTCTTGTCTGTCTTGTCTGTCTTGTCTGTCTTGTCTGTCTTGTCTGTCTTGTCTGTCTTGTCTGTCTTGTCTGTCTTGTCTGTCCTTGTCTGTCTTGTCTGTCTTGTCTGTCTTGTCTGTCTTGTCTGTCTTGTCTGTCTTGTCTGTCTTGTCTGTCTTGTCTGTCTTGTCTGTCTTGTCTGTCTTGTCTGTCTTGTCTGTCTTGTCTGTCTTGTCTGTCTTGTCTGTCTTGTCTGTCTTGTCTGTCTTGTCTGTCTTGTCTGTCTTGTCTGTCTTGTCTGTCTTGTCTGTCTTGTCTGTCTTGTCTGTCTTGTCTGTCTTGTCTGTCTTGTCTGTCTTGTCTGTCTTGTCTGTCTTGTCTGTCTTGTCTGTCTTGTCTGTCTTGTCTGTCTTGTCTGTCTTGTCTGTCTTGTCTGTCTTGTCTGTCTTGTCTGTCTTGTCTGTCTTGTCTGTCTTGTCTGTCTTGTCTGTCTTGTCTGTCTTGTCTGTCTTGTCTGTCTTGTCTGTCTTGTCTGTCTTGTCTGTCTTGTCTGTCTTGTCTGTCTTGTCTGTCTTGTCTGTCTTGTCTGTCTTGTCTGTCTTGTCTGTCTTGTCTGTCTTGTCTGTCTTGTCTGTCTTGTCTGTCTTGTCTGTCTTGTCTGTCTTGTCTGTCTTGTCTGTCTTGTCTGTCTTGTCTGTCTTGTCTGTCTTGTCTGTCTTGTCTGTCTTGTCTGTCTTGTCTGTCTTGTCTGTCTTGTCTGTCTTGTCTGTCTTGTCTGTCTTGTCTGTCTTGTCTGTCTTGTCTGTCTTGTCTGTCTTGTCTGTCTTGTCTGTCTTGTCTGTCTTGTCTGTCTTGTCTATCTTGTCTGTCTTGTCTGTCTTGTCTATCTTGTCTATCTTGTCTATCTTGTCTATCTTGTCTATCTTGTCTATCTTGTCTATCTTGTCTATCTTGTCTATCTTGTCTATCTTGTCTATCTTGTCTATCTTGTCTATCTTGTCTATCTTGTCTATCTTGTCTATCTTGTCTATCTTGTCTATCTTGTCTATCTTGTCTATCTTGTCTATCTTGTCTATCTTGTCTATCTTGTCTATCTTGTCTATCTTGTCTATCTTGTCTATCTTGTCTATCTTGTCTATCTTGTCTATCTTGTCTATCTTGTCTATCTTGTCTATCTTGTCTATCTTGTCTATCTTGTCTATCTTGTCTATCTTGTCTATCTTGTCTATCTTGTCTGTCTTGTCTGTCTTGTCTATCTTGTCTATCTTGTCTGTCTTGTCTGTCTTGTCTATCTTGTCTATCTTGTCTGTCTTGTCTGTCTTGTCTATCTTGTCTATCTTGTCTGTCTTGTCTGTCTTGTCTGTCTTGTCTGTCTTGTCTGTCTTGTCTGTCTTGTCTGTCTTGTCTGTCTTGTCTGTCTTGTCTGTCTTGTCTGTCTTGTCTGTCTTGTCTGTCTTGTCTGTCTTGTCTGTCTTGTCTGTCTTGTCTGTCTTGTCTGTCTTGTCTGTCTTGTCTGTCTTGTCTGTCTTGTCTGTCTTGTCTGTCTTGTCTGTCTTGTCTGTCTTGTCTGTCTTGTCTGTCTTGTCTGTCTTGTCTGTCTTGTCTGTCTTGTCTGTCTTGTCTGTCTTGTCTGTCTTGTCTGTCTTGTCTGTCTTGTCTGTCTTGTCTGTCTTGTCTGTCTTGTCTGTCTTGTCTGTCTTGTCTGTCTTGTCTGTCTTGTCTGTCTTGTCTGTCTTGTCTGTCTTGTCTGTCTTGTCTGTCTTGTCTGTCTTGTCTGTCTTGTCTGTCTTGTCTGTCTTGTCTGTCTTGTCTGTCTTGTCTGTCTTGTCTGTCTTGTCTGTCTTGTCTGTCTTGTCTGTCTTGTCTGTCTTGTCTGTCTTGTCTGTCTTGTCTGTCTTGTCTGTCTTGTCTGTCTTGTCTGTCTTGTCTGTCTTGTCTGTCTTGTCTGTCTTGTCTGTCTTGTCTGTCTTGTCTGTCTTGTCTGTCTTGTCTGTCTTGTCTGTCTTGTCTGTCTTGTCTGTCTTGTCTGTCTTGTCTGTCTTGTCTGTCTTGTCTGTCTTGTCTGTCTTGTCTGTCTTGTCTGTCTTGTCTGTCTTGTCTGTCTTGTCTGTCTTGTCTGTCTTGTCTGTCTTGTCTGTCTTGTCTGTCTGTCTTGTCTGTCTTGTCTGTCTTGTCTGTCTTGTCTGTCTTGTCTGTCTTGTCTGTCTTGTCTGTCTTGTCTGTCTTGTCTGTCTTGTCTGTCTTGTCTGTCTTGTCTGTCTTGTCTGTCTTGTCTGTCTTGTCTGTCTTGTCTGTCTTGTCTGTCTTGTCTGTCTTGTCTGTTTTGTCTGTCTTGTCTGTCTTGTCTGTCTTGTCTGTCTTGTCTGTCTTGTCTGTCTTGTCTGTCTGTCTGTCTTGTCTGTCTTGTCTGTCTTGTCTGTCTTGTCTGTCTTGTCTGTCTTGTCTGTCTTGTCTGTCTTGTCTGTCTTGTCTGTCTTGTCTGTCTTGTCTGTCTTGTCTGTCTTGTCTGTCTTGTCTGTCTTGTCTGTCTTGTCTGTCTTGTCTGTCTTGTCTGTCTTGTCTGTCTTGTCTGTCTTGTCTGTCTTGTCTGTCTTGTCTGTCTTGTCTGTCTTGTCTGTCTTGTCTGTCTTGTCTGTCTTGTCTGTCTTGTCTGTCTTGTCTGTCTTGTCTGTCTTGTCTGTCTTGTCTGTCTTGTCTGTCTTGTCTGTCTTGTCTGTCTTGTCTGTCTTGTCTGTCTTGTCTGTCTTGTCTGTCTTGTCTGTCTTGTCTGTCTTGTCTGTCTTGTCTGTCTTGTCTGTCTTGTCTGTCTTGTCTGTCTTGTCTGTCTTGTCTGTCTTGTCTGTCTTGTCTGTCTTGTCTGTCTTGTCTGTCTTGTCTGTCTTGTCTGTCTTGTCTGTCTTGTCTGTCTTGTCTGTCTTGTCTGTCTTGTCTGTCTTGTCTGTCTTGTCTGTCTTGTCTGTCTTGTCTGTCTTGTCTGTCTTGTCTGTCTTGTCTGTCTTGTCTGTCTTGTCTGTCTTGTCTGTCTTGTCTGTCTTGTCTGTCTTGTCTGTCTTGTCTGTCTTGTCTGTCTTGTCTGTCTTGTCTGTCTTGTCTGTCTTGTCTGTCTTGTCTGTCTTGTCTGTCTTGTCTGTCTTGTCTGTCTTGTCTGTCTTGTCTGTCTTGTCTGTCTTGTCTGTCTTGTCTGTCTTGTCTGTCTTGTCTGTCTTGTCTGTCTTGTCTGTCTTGTCTGTCTTGTCTGTCTTGTCTGTCTTGTCTGTCTTGTCTGTCTTGTCTGTCTTGTCTGTCTTGTCTGTCTTGTCTGTCTTGTCTGTCTTGTCTGTCTTGTCTGTCTTGTCTGTCTTGTCTGTCTTGTCTGTCTTGTCTGTCTTGTCTGTCTTGTCTGTCTTGTCTGTCTTGTCTGTCTTGTCTGTCTTGTCTGTCTTGTCTGTCTTGTCTGTCTTGTCTGTCTTGTCTGTCTTGTCTGTCTTGTCTGTCTTGTCTGTCTTGTCTGTCTTGTCTGTCTTGTCTGTCTTGTCTGTCTTGTCTGTCTTGTCTGTCTTGTCTGTCTTGTCTGTCTTGTCTGTCTTGTCTGTCTTGTCTGTCTTGTCTGTCTGTCTGTCTTGTCTGTCTTGTCTGTCTTGTCTGTCTTGTCTGTCTTGTCTGTCTTGTCTGTCTTGTCTGTCTTGTCTGTCTTGTCTGTCTTGTCTGTCTTGTCTGTCTTGTCTGTCTTGTCTGTCTTGTCTGTCTTGTCTGTCTTGTCTGTCTTGTCTGTCTTGTCTGTCTTGTCTGTCTTGTCTGTCTTGTCTGTCTTGTCTGTCTTGTCTGTCTTGTCTGTCTTGTCTGTCTTGTCTGTCTTGTCTGTCTTGTCTGTCTTGTCTGTCTTGTCTGTCTTGTCTGTCTTGTCTGTCTTGTCTGTCTTGTCTGTCTTGTCTGTCTTGTCTGTCTTGTCTGTCTTGTCTGTCTTGTCTGTCTTGTCTGTCTTGTCTGTCTTGTCTGTCTTGTCTGTCTTGTCTGTCTTGTCTGTCTTGTCTGTCTTGTCTGTCTTGTCTGTCTTGTCTGTCTTGTCTGTCTTGTCTGTCTTGTCTGTCTTGTCTGTCTTGTCTGTCTTGTCTGTCTTGTCTGTCTTGTCTGTCTTGTCTGTCTTGTCTGTCTTGTCTGTCTTGTCTGTCTTGTCTGTCTTGTCTGTCTTGTCTGTCTTGTCTGTCTTGTCTGTCTTGTCTGTCTTGTCTGTCTTGTCTGTCTTGTCTGTCTTGTCTGTCTTGTCTGTCTTGTCTGTCTTGTCTGTCTTGTCTGTCTTGTCTGTCTTGTCTGTCTTGTCTTGTCTGTCTTGTCTGTCTTGTCTGTCTTGTCTGTCTTGTCTGTCTTGTCTGTCTTGTCTGTCTTGTCTGTCTTGTCTGTCTTGTCTGTCTTGTCTGTCTTGTCTGTCTTGTCTGTCTTGTCTGTCTTGTCTGTCTTGTCTGTCTTGTCTGTCTTGTCTGTCTTGTCTGTCTTGTCTGTCTTGTCTGTCTTGTCTGTCTTGTCTGTCTTGTCTGTCTTGTCTGTCTTGTCTGTCTTGTCTGTCTTGTCTGTCTTGTCTGTCTTGTCTGTCTTGTCTGTCTTGTCTGTCTTGTCTGTCTTGTCTGTCTTGTCTGTCTTGTCTGTCTTGTCTGTCTTGTCTGTCTTGTCTGTCTTGTCTGTCTTGTCTGTCTTGTCTGTCTTGTCTGTCTTGTCTGTCTTGTCTGTCTTGTCTGTCTTGTCTGTCTTGTCTGTCTTGTCTGTCTTGTCTGTCTTGTCTGTCTTGTCTGTCTTGTCTGTCTTGTCTGTCTTGTCTGTCTTGTCTGTCTTGTCTGTCTTGTCTGTCTTGTCTGTCTTGTCTGTCTTGTCTGTCTTGTCTGTCTTGTCTGTCTTGTCTGTCTTGTCTGTCTTGTCTGTCTTGTCTGTCTTGTCTGTCTTGTCTGTCTTGTCTGTCTTGTCTGTCTTGTCTGTCTTGTCTGTCTTGTCTGTCTTGTCTGTCTTGTCTGTCTTGTCTGTCTTGTCTGTCTTGTCTGTCTTGTCTGTCTTGTCTGTCTTGTCTGTCTTGTCTGTCTTGTCTGTCTTGTCTGTCTTGTCTGTCTTGTCTGTCTTGTCTGTCTTGTCTGTCTTGTCTGTCTTGTCTGTCT
>CAKLPJ010000007.1:7500-46711 GCA_922984085.1 Sicus ferrugineus | reverse complement strand
AGACAAACAGACAAACAGACAAACAGACAAACAGACAAACAGACAAACAGACAAACAGACAAACAGACAAACAGACAAACAGACAAACAGACAAACAGACAAACAGACAAACAGACAAACAGACAAACAGACAAACAGACAAACAGACAAACAGACAAACAGACAAACAGACAAACAGACAAACAGACAAACAGACAAACAGACAAACAGACAAACAGACAAACAGACAAACAGACAAACAGACAAACAGACAAACAGACAAACAGACAAACAGACAAACAGACAAACAGACAAACAGACAAACAGACAAACAGACAAACAGACAAACAGACAAACAGACAAACAGACAAACAGACAAACAGACAAACCGACAAACAGACAAACAGACAAACAGACAAACAGACAAACAGACAAACAGACAAACAGACAAACAGACAAACAGACAAACAGACAAACAGACAAACAGACAAACAGACAAACAGACAAACAGACAAACAGACAAACAGACAAACAGACAAACAGACAAACAGACAAACAGACAAACAGACAAACAGACAAACAGACAAACAGACAAACAGACAAACAGACAAACAGACAAACAGACAAACAGACAAACAGACAAACAGACAAACAGACAAACAGACAAACAGACAAACAGACAAACAGACAAACAGACAAACAGACAAACAGACAAACAGACAAACAGACAAACAGACAAACAGACAAACAGACAAACAGACAAACAGACAAACAGACAAACAGACAAACAGACAAACAGACAAACAGACAAACAGACAAACAGACAAACAGACAAACAGACAAACAGACAAACAGACAAACAGACAAACCGACAAACCGACAAACAGACAAACCGACAAACAGACAAACCGACAAACCGACAAACAGACAAACAGACAAACCGACAAACCGACAAACAGACAAACAGACAAACCGACAAACCGACAAACAGACAAACAGACAAACAGACAAACAGACAAACGGACAAACAGACAAACAGACAAACAGACAAACAGACAAACAGACAAACAGACAAACAGACAAACAGACAAACGGACAAACAGACAAACAGACAAACAGACAAACAGACAAACAGACAAACAGACAAACAGACAAACAGACAAACAGACAAACAGACAAACAGACAAACAGACAAACAGACAAACAGACAAACAGACAAACAGACAAACAGACAAACAGACAAACAGACAAACAGACAAACAGACAAACAGACAAACAGACAAACAGACAAACAGACAAACAGACAAACAGACAAACAGACAAACAGACAAACAGACAAACAGACAAACAGACAAACAGACAAACAGACAAACAGACAAACAGACAAACAGACAAACAGACAAACAGACAAACAGACAAACAGACAAACAGACAAACAGACAAACAGACAAACAGACAAACAGACAAACAGACAAACAGACAAACAGACAAACAGACAAACAGACAAACAGACAAACAGACAAACAGACAAACAGACAAACAGACAAACAGACAAACAGACAAACAGACAAACAGACAAACAGACAAACAGACAAACAGACAAACAGACAAACAGACAAACAGACAAACAGACAAACAGACAAACAGACAAACAGACAAACAGACAAACAGACAAACAGACAAACAGACAAACAGACAAACAGACAAACAGACAAACAGACAAACAGACAAACAGACAAACAGACAAACAGACAAACAGACAAACAGACAAACAGACAAACAGACAAACAGACAAACAGACAAACAGACAAACAGACAAACAGACAAACAGACAAACAGACAAACAGACAAACAGACAAACAGACAAACAGACAAACAGACAAACAGACAAACAGACAAACAGACAAACAGACAAACAGACAAACAGACAAACAGACAAACAGACAAACAGACAAACAGACAAACAGACAAACAGACAAACAGACAAACAGACAAACAGACAAACAGACAAACAGACAAACAGACAAACAGACAAACAGACAAACAGACAAACAGACAAACAGACAAACAGACAAACAGACAAACAGACAAACAGACAAACAGACAAACAGACAAACAGACAAACAGACAAACAGACAAACAGACAAACAGACAAACAGACAAACAGACAAACAGACAAAACAGACAAACAGACAAACAGACAAACAGACAAACAGACAAACAGACAAACAGACAAACAGACAAACAGACAAACAGACAAACAGACAAACAGACAAACAGACAAACAGACAAACAGACAAACAGACAAACAGACAAACAGACAAACAGACAAACAGACAAACAGACAAACAGACAAACAGACAAACAGACAAACAGACAAACAGACAAACAGACAAACAGACAAACAGACAAACAGACAAACAGACAAACAGACAAACAGACAAACAGACAAACAGACAAACAGACAAACAGACAAACGGACAAACCGACAAACCGACAAACAGACAAACAGACAAACCGACAAACCGACAAACAGACAAACAGACAAACAGACAAACCGACAAACAGACAAACAGACAAACAGACAAACAGACAAACAGACAAACAGACAAACAGACAAACCGACAAACAGACAAACCGACAAACAGACAAACAGACAAACAGACAAACAGACAAACAGACAAACAGACAAACAGACAAACAGACAAACAGACAAACAGACAAACAGACAAACAGACAAACAGACAAACAGACAAACAGACAAACAGACAAACAGACAAACAGACAAACAGACAAACAGACAAACAGACAAACAGACAAACAGACAAACAGACAAACAGACAAACAGACAAACAGACAAACAGACAAACAGACAAACAGACAAACAGACAAACAGACAAACAGACAAACAGACAAACAGACAAACAGACAAACAGACAAACAGACAAACAGACAAACAGACAAACAGACAAACAGACAAACAGACAAACAGACAAACAGACAAACAGACAAACAGACAAACAGACAAACAGACAAACAGACAAACAGACAAACAGACAAACAGACAAACAGACAAACAGACAAACAGACAAACAGACAAACAGACAAACAGACAAACAGACAAACAGACAAACAGACAAACAGACAAACAGACAAACAGACAAACAGACAAACAGACAAACAGACAAACAGACAAACAGACAAACAGACAAACAGACAAACAGACAAACAGACAAACAGACAAACAGACAAACAGACAAACAGACAAACAGACAAACAGACAAACAGACAAACAGACAAACAGACAAACAGACAAACAGACAAACAGACAAACAGACAAACAGACAAACAGACAAACAGACAAACAGACAAACAGACAAACAGACAAACAGACAAACAGACAAACAGACAAACAGACAAACAGACAAACAGACAAACAGACAAACAGACAAACAGACAAACAGACAAACAGACAAACAGACAAACAGACAAACAGACAAACAGACAAACAGACAAACAGACAAACAGACAAACAGACAAACAGACAAACAGACAAACAGACAAACAGACAAACAGACAAACAGACAAACAGACAAACAGACAAACGGACAAACAGACAAACAGACAAACAGACAAACAGACAAACAGACAAACAGACAAACAGACAAACGGACAAACAGACAAACAGACAAACAGACAAACAGACAAACAGACAAACAGACAAACAGACAAACAGACAAACAGACAAACAGACAAACAGACAAACAGACAAACAGACAAACAGACAAACAGACAAACAGACAAACAGACAAACAGACAAACAGACAAACAGACAAACAGACAAACAGACAAACAGACAAACAGACAAACAGACAAACAGACAAACAGACAAACAGACAAACAGACAAACAGACAAACAGACAAACAGACAAACAGACAAACAGACAAACAGACAAACAGACAAACAGACAAACAGACAAACAGACAAACAGACAAACAGACAAACAGACAAACAGACAAACAGACAAACAGACAAACAGACAAACGGACAAACAGACAAACAGACAAACAGACAAACAGACAAACAGACAAACAGACAAACAGACAAACGGACAAACAGACAAACAGACAAACAGACAAACAGACAAACAGACAAACAGACAAACAGACAAACAGACAAACAGCCAAACAGACAAACAGACAAACAGACAAACAGACAAACAGACAAACAGACAAACAGACAAACAGACAAACAGACAAACAGACAAACAGACAAACAGACAAACAGACAAACAGACAAACAGACAAACAGACAAACAGACAAACAGACAAACAGACAAACAGACAAACAGACAAACACACAAACACACAAACACACAAACACACAAACAGACAAACAGACAAACAGACAAACAGACAAACAGACAAACAGACAAACAGACAAACAGACAAACAGACAAACAGACAAACAGACAAACAGACAAACAGACAAACAGACAAACAGACAAACAGACAAACAGACAAACAGACAAACAGACAAACAGCCAAACAGACAAACAGACAAACAGACAAACAGACAAACAGCCAAACAGCCAAACAGACAAACAGACAAACAGACAAACAGACAAACAGACAAACAGACAAACAGACAAACAGACAAACAGACAAACAGACAAACAGACAAACAGACAAACAGACAAACAGACAAACAGACAAACAGACAAACAGACAAACAGACAAACAGACAAACAGACAAACAGACAAACAGACAAACAGACAAACAGACAAACAGACAAACAGACAAACAGACAAACAGACAAACAGACAAACAGACAAACAGACAAACAGACAAACAGACAAACAGACAAACAGACAAACAGACAAACAGACAAACAGACAAACAGACAAACAGACAAACAGACAAACAGACAAACAGACAAACAGACAAACAGACAAACAGACAAACAGACAAACAGACAAACAGACAAACAGACAAACAGACAAACAGACAAACAGACAAACAGACAAACAGACAAACAGACAAACAGACAAACAGACAAACAGACAAACAGACAAACAGACAAACAGACAAACAGACAAACAGACAAACAGACAAACAGACAAACAGACAAACAGACAAACAGACAAACAGACAAACAGACAAACAGACAAACAGACAAACAGACAAACAGACAAACAGACAAACAGACAAACAGACAAACAGACAAACAGACAAACAGACAAACAGACAAACAGACAAACAGACAAACAGACAAACAGACAAACAGACAAACAGACAAACAGACAAACAGACAAACAGACAAACAGACAAACAGACAAACAGACAAACAGACAAACAGACAACAGACAAACAGACAAACAGACAAACAGACAAACAGACAAACAGACAAACAGACAAACAGACAAACAGACAAACAGACAAACAGACAAACAGACAAACAGACAAACAGACAAACAGACAAACAGACAAACAGACAAACAGACAAACAGACAAACAGACAAACAGACAAACAGACAAACAGACAAACAGACAAACAGACAAACAGACAAACAGACAAACAGACAAACAGACAAACAGACAAACAGACAAACAGACAAACAGACAAACAGACAAACAGACAAACAGACAAACAGACAAACAGACAAACAGACAAACAGACAAACAGACAAACAGACAAACAGACAAACAGACAAACAGACAAACAGACAAACAGACAAACAGACAAACAGACAAACAGACAAACAGACAAACAGACAAACAGACAAACAGACAAACAGACAAACAGACAAACAGACAAACAGACAAACAGACAAACAGACAAACAGACAAACAGACAAACAGACAAACAGACAAACAGACAAACAGACAAACAGACAAACAGACAAACAGACAAACAGACAAACAGACAAACAGACAAACAGACAAACAGACAAACAGACAAACAGACAAACAGACAAACAGACAAACAGACAAACAGACAAACAGACAAACAGACAAACAGACAAACAGACAAACAGACAAACAGACAAACAGACAAACAGACAAACAGACAAACAGACAAACAGACAAACAGACAAACAGACAAACAGACAAACAGACAAACAGACAAACAGACAAACAGACAAACAGACAAACAGACAAACAGACAAACAGACAAACAGACAAACAGACAAACAGACAAACAGACAAACAGACAAACAGACAAACAGACAAACAGACAAACAGACAAACACAGACAAACAGACAAACAGACAAACAGACAAACAGACAAACAGACAAACAGACAAACAGACAAACAGACAAACAGACAAACAGACAAACAGACAAACAGACAAACAGACAAACAGACAAACAGACAAACAGACAAACAGACAAACAGACAAACAGACAACAGACAAACAGACAAACAGACAAACAGACAAACAGACAAACAGACAAACAGACAAACAGACAAACAGACAAACAGACAAACAGACAAACAGACAAACAGACAAACAGACAAACAGACAAACAGACAAACAGACAAACAGACAAACAGACAAACGGACAAACAGACAAACAGACAAACAGACAAACAGACAAACAGACAAACAGACAAACAGACAAACGGACAAACAGACAAACAGACAAACAGACAAACAGACAAACAGACAAACAGACAAACAGACAAACAGACAAACCGACAAACAGACAAACCGACAAACAGACAAACAGACAAACAGACAAACAGACAAACAGACAAACCGACAAACAGACAAACCGACAAACCGACAAACAGACAAACAGACAAACCGACAAACCGACAAACAGACAAACAGACAAACCGACAAACCGACAAACAGACAAACAGACAAACAGACAAACCGACAAACAGACAAACAGACAAACAGACAAACAGACAAACAGACAAACAGACAAACAGACAAACAGACAAACAGACAAACAGACAAACAGACAAACAGACAAACAGACAAACAGACAAACAGACAAACAGACAAACAGACAAACAGACAAACAGACAAACAGACAAACAGACAAACAGACAAACAGACAAACAGACAAACAGACAAACAGACAAACAGACAAACAGACAAACAGACAAACAGACAAACAGACAAACAGACAAACAGACAAACAGACAAACAGACAAACAGACAAACAGACAAACAGACAAACAGACAAACAGACAAACAGACAAACAGACAAACAGACAAACAGACAAACAGACAAACAGACAAACAGACAAACAGACAAACAGACAAACAGACAAACAGACAAACAGACAAACAGACAAACAGACAAACAGACAAACAGACAAACAGACAAACAGACAAACAGACAAACAGACAAACAGACAAACAGACAAACAGACAAACAGACAAACAGACAAACAGACAAACAGACAAACAGACAAACAGACAAACAGACAAACAGACAAACAGACAAACAGACAAACAGACAAACAGACAAACAGACAAACAGACAAACAGACAAACAGACAAACAGACAAACAGACAAACAGACAAACAGACAAACAGACAAACAGACAAACAGACAAACAGACAAACAGACAAACAGACAAACAGACAAATAGACAAACAGACAAACAGACAAACAGACAAACAGACAAACAGACAAACAGACAAACAGACAAACAGACAAACAGACAAACAGACAAACAGACAAACAGACAAACAGACAAACAGACAAACAGACAAACAGACAAACAGACAAACAGACAAACAGACAAACAGACAAACAGACAAACAGACAAACAGACAAACAGACAAACAGACAAACAGACAAACAGACAAACAGACAAACAGACAAACAGACAAACAGACAAACAGACAAACAGACAAACAGACAAACAGACAAACAGACAAACAGACAAACAGACAAACAGACAAACAGACAAACAGACAAACAGACAAACAGACAAACAGACAAACAGACAAACAGACAAACAGACAAACAGACAAACAGACAAACAGACAAACAGACAAACAGACAAACAGACAAACAGACAAACAGACAAACAGACAAACAGACAAACAGACAAACAGACAAACAGACAAACAGACAAACAGACAAACAGACAAACAGACAAACAGACAAACAGACAAACAGACAAACAGACAAACAGACAAACAGACAAACAGACAAACAGACAAACAGACAAACAGACAAACAGACAAACAGACAAACGGACAAACAGACAAACAGACAAACAGACAAACAGACAAACAGACAAACAGACAAACAGACAAACAGACAAACGGACAAACAGACAAACAGACAAACAGACAAACAGACAAACAGACAAACAGACAAACAGACAAACAGACAAACCGACAAACAGACAAACCGACAAACAGACAAACAGACAAACAGACAAACAGACAAACAGACAAACAGACAAACAGACAAACAGACAAACAGACAAACAGACAAACAGACAAACAGACAAACAGACAAACAGACAAACAGACAAACAGACAAACAGACAAACAGACAAACAGACAAACAGACAAACAGACAAACAGACAAACAGACAAACAGACAAACAGACAAACAGACAAACAGACAAACAGACAAACAGACAAACAGACAAACAGACAAACAGACAAACGGACAAACAGACAAACAGACAAACAGACAAACAGACAAACAGACAAACAGACAAACAGACAAACGGACAAACAGACAAACAGACAAACAGACAAACAGACAAACAGACAAACAGACAAACAGACAAACCGACAAACAGACAAACAGACAAACCGACAAACAGACAAACAGACAAACAGACAAACAGACAAACAGACAAACCGACAAACAGACAAACCGACAAACAGACAAACCGACAAACAGACAAACAGACAAACCGACAAACCGACAAACAGACAAACAGACAAACCGACAAACCGACAAACAGACAAACAGACAAACAGACAAACAGACAAACAGACAAACAGACAAACAGACAAACAGACAAACAGACAAACAGACAAACAGACAAACAGACAAACAGACAAACAGACAAACAGACAAACAGACAAACAGACAAACAGACAAACAGACAAACAGACAAACAGACAAACAGACAAACAGACAAACAGACAAACAGACAAACAGACAAACAGACAAACAGACAAACAGACAAACAGACAAACAGACAAACAGACAAACAGACAAACAGACAAACAGACAAACAGACAAACAGACAAACAGACAAACAGACAAACAGACAAACAGACAAACAGACAAACAGACAAACAGACAAACAGACAAACAGACAAACAGACAAACAGACAAACAGACAAACAGACAAACCGACAAACAGACAAACCGACAAACAGACAAACAGACAAACAGACAAACAGACAAACAGACAAACAGACAAACCGACAAACAGACAAACCGACAAACCGACAAACAGACAAACAGACAAACCGACAAACCGACAAACAGACAAACAGACAAACCGACAAACCGACAAACAGACAAACAGACAAACAGACAAACCGACAAACAGACAAACAGACAAACAGACAAACAGACAAACAGACAAACAGACAAACAGACAAACAGACAAACAGACAAACAGACAAACAGACAAACAGACAAACAGACAAACAGACAAACAGACAAACAGACAAACAGACAAACAGACAAACAGACAAACAGACAAACAGACAAACAGACAAACAGACAAACAGACAAACAGACAAACAGACAAACAGACAAACAGACAAACAGACAAACAGACAAACAGACAAACAGACAAACAGACAAACAGACAAACAGACAAACAGACAAACAGACAAACAGACAAACAGACAAACAGACAAACAGACAAACAGACAAACAGACAAACAGACAAACAGACAAACAGACAAACAGACAAACAGACAAACAGACAAACAGACAAACAGACAAACAGACAAACAGACAAACAGACAAACAGACAAACAGACAAACAGACAAACAGACAAACAGACAAACAGACAAACAGACAAACAGACAAACAGACAAACAGACAAACAGACAAACAGACAAACAGACAAACAGACAAACAGACAAACAGACAAACAGACAAACAGACAAACAGACAAACAGACAAACAGACAAACAGACAAACAGACAAACAGACAAACAGACAAACAGACAAACAGACAAACAGACAAACAGACAAACAGACAAACAGACAAACAGACAAACAGACAAACAGACAAACAGACAAACAGACAAACAGACAAACAGACAAACAGACAAACAGACAAACAGACAAACAGACAAACAGACAAACAGACAAACAGACAAACAGACAAACAGACAAACAGACAAACAGACAAACAGACAAACAGACAAACAGACAAACAGACAAACCGACAAACAGACAAACAGACAAACAGACAAACAGACAAACAGACAAACAGACAAACAGACAAACAGACAAACAGACAAACAGACAAACAGACAAACAGACAAACAGACAAACAGACAAACAGACAAACAGACAAACAGACAAACAGACAAACAGACAAACAGACAAACAGACAAACAGACAAACAGACAAACAGACAAACAGACAAACAGACAAACAGACAAACAGACAAACAGACAAACAGACAAACAGACAAACAGACAAACAGACAAACAGACAAACAGACAAACAGACAAACAGACAAACAGACAAACAGACAAACAGACAAACAGACAAACAGACAAACAGACAAACAGACAAACAGACAAACAGACAAACAGACAAACAGACAAACAGACAAACAGACAAACAGACAAACAGACAAACAGACAAACAGACAAACAGACAAACAGACAAACAGACAAACAGACAAACAGACAAACAGACAAACAGACAAACAGACAAACAGACAAACAGACAAACAGACAAACAGACAAACAGACAAACAGACAAACAGACAAACAGACAAACAGACAAACAGACAAACAGACAAACAGACAAACAGACAAACAGACAAACAGACAAACAGACAAACAGACAAACAGACAAACAGACAAACAGACAAACAGACAAACAGACAAACAGACAAACAGACAAACAGACAAACAGACAAACAGACAAACAGACAAACAGACAAACAGACAAACAGACAAACAGACAAACAGACAAACAGACAAACCGACAAACAGACAAACAGACAAACCGACAAACAGACAAACAGACAAACAGACAAACAGACAAACAGACAAACAGACAAACAGACAAACAGACAAACAGACAAACAGACAAACAGACAAACAGACAAACAGACAAACAGACAAACAGACAAACAGACAAACAGACAAACAGACAAACAGACAAACAGACAAACAGACAAACAGACAAACAGACAAACAGACAAACAGACAAACAGACAAACAGACAAACAGACAAACAGACAAACAGACAAACCGACAAACAGACAAACCGACAAACAGACAAACCGACAAACCGACAAACAGACAAACAGACAAACCGACAAACCGACAAACAGACAAACAGACAAACCGACAAACCGACAAACAGACAAACAGACAAACCGACAAACCGACAAACA
Source organism: Sicus ferrugineus (assembly GCA_922984085.1). Taxonomy (NCBI): domain Eukaryota; kingdom Metazoa; phylum Arthropoda; class Insecta; order Diptera; family Conopidae; genus Sicus; species Sicus ferrugineus. Next base: position 35,125 of record CAKLPJ010000007.1, on the reverse strand, counting down.
GACAAACAGACAAACAGACAAACGGACAAACAGACAAACAGACAAACAGACAAACGGACAAACAGACAAACAGACAAACAGACAAACAGACAAACAGACAAACAGACAAACAGACAAACAGACAAACAGACAAACAGACAAACAGACAAACAGACAAACAGACAAACAGACAAACAGACAAACAGACAAACAGACAAACAGACAAACAGACAAACAGACAAACAGACAAACAGACAAACAGACAAACAGACAAACAGACAAACAGACAAACAGACAAACAGACAAACAGACAAACAGACAAACAGACAAACAGACAAACAGACAAACAGACAAACAGACAAACAGACAAACAGACAAACAGACAAACAGACAAACAGACAAACAGACAAACAGACAAACAGACAAACAGACAAACAGACAAACAGACAAACAGACAAACAGACAAACAGACAAACAGACAAACAGACAAACAGACAAACAGACAAACAGACAAACAGACAAACAGACAAACAGACAAACAGACAAACAGACAAACAGACAAACAGACAAACAGACAAACAGACAAACAGACAAACAGACAAACAGACAAACAGACAAACAGACAAACAGACAAACAGACAAACAGACAAACAGACAAACAGACAAACAGACAAACAGACAAACAGACAAACAGACAAACAGACAAACAGACAAACAGACAAACAGACAAACAGACAAACAGACAAACAGACAAACAGACAAACAGACAAACAGACAAACAGACAAACAGACAAACAGACAAACAGACAAACAGACAAACAGACAAACAGACAAACAGACAAACAGACAAACAGACAAACAGACAAACAGACAAACAGACAAACAGACAAACAGACAAACAGACAAACAGACAAACAGACAAACAGACAAACAGACAAACAGACAAACAGACAAACAGACAAACGGACAAACGGACAAACAGACAAACAGACAAACAGACAAACAGACAAACAGACAAACAGACAAACAGACAAACAGACAAACGGACAAACAGACAAACAGACAAACAGACAAACAGACAAACAGACAAACAGACAAACAGACAAACCGACAAACAGACAAACCGACAAACCGACAAACAGACAAACAGACAAACAGACAAACCGACAAACCGACAAACAGACAAACAGACAAACCGACAAACCGACAAACCGACAAACAGACAAACAGACAAACAGACAAACCGACAAACCGACAAACAGACAAACAGACAAACCGACAAACCGACAAACAGACAAACAGACAAACAGACAAACCGACAAACAGACAAACAGACAAACAGACAAACAGACAAACAGACAAACAGACAAACAGACAAACAGACAAACAGACAAACAGACAAACAGACAAACAGACAAACAGACAAACAGACAAACAGACAAACAGACAAACAGACAAACAGACAAACAGACAAACAGACAAACAGACAAACAGACAAACAGACAAACAGACAAACAGACAAACAGACAAACAGACAAACAGACAAACAGACAAACAGACAAACAGACAAACAGACAAACAGACAAACAGACAAACAGACAAACAGACAAACAGACAAACAGACAAACAGACAAACAGACAAACAGACAAACAGACAAACAGACAAACAGACAAACAGACAAACAGACAAACAGACAAACAGACAAACAGACAAACAGACAAACAGACAAACAGACAAACAGACAAACAGACAAACAGACAAACAGACAAACAGACAAACAGACAAACAGACAAACAGACAAACAGACAAACAGACAAACAGACAAACAGACAAACAGACAAACAGACAAACAGACAAACAGACAAACAGACAAACAGTCAAACAGACAAACAGACAAACAGACAAACAGACAAACAGACAAACAGACAAACAGACAAACAGACAAACAGACAAACAGACAAACAGACAAACAGACAAACAGACAAACAGACAAACAGACAAACAGACAAACAGACAAACAGACAAACAGACAAACAGACAAACAGACAAACAGACAAACAGACAAACAGACAAACAGACAAACAGACAAACAGACAAACAGACAAACAGACAAACAGACAAACAGACAAACAGACAAACAGACAAACAGACAAACAGACAAACAGACAAACAGACAAACAGACAAACAGACAAACAGACAAACAGACAAACAGACAAACAGACAAACAGACAAACAGACAAACAGACAAACAGACAAACAGACAAACAGACAAACAGACAAACAGACAAACAGACAAACAGACAAACAGACAAACAGACAAACAGACAAACAGACAAACAGACAAACAGACAAACAGACAAACAGACAAACAGACAAACAGACAAACCGACAAACAGACAAACAGACAAACAGACAAACAGACAAACCGACAAACAGACAAACAGACAAACAGACAAACAGACAAACCGACAAACAGACAAACAGACAAACAGACAAACAGACAAACAGACAAACGGACAAACAGACAAACAGACAAACAGACAAACAGACAAACAGACAAACAGACAAACAGACAAACAGACAAACAGACAAACAGACAAACAGACAAACAGACAAACAGACAAACAGACAAACAGACAAACAGACAAACAGACAAACAGACAAACAGACAAACAGACAAACAGACAAACAGACAAACCGACAAACAGACAAACCGACAAACAGACAAACCGACAAACAGACAAACCGACAAACAGACAAACCGACAAACCGACAAACAGACAAACAGACAAACCGACAAACCGACAAACAGACAAACAGACAAACCGACAAACAGACAAACAGACAAACAGACAAACCGACAAACAGACAAACAGACAAACAGACAAACAGACAAACAGACAAACAGACAAACAGACAAACGGACAAACAGACAAACAGACAAACAGACAAACAGACAAACAGACAAACAGACAAACAGACAAACAGACAAACAGACAAACAGACAAACAGACAAACAGACAAACAGACAAACAGACAAACAGACAAACAGACAAACAGACAAACAGACAAACAGACAAACAGACAAACAGACAAACAGACAAACAGACAAACAGACAAACAGACAAACAGACAAACAGACAAACAGACAAACAGACAAACAGACAAACAGACAAACAGACAAACAGACAAACAGACAAACAGACAAACAGACAAACAGACAAACAGACAAACAGACAAACAGACAAACAGACAAACAGACAAACAGACAAACAGACAAACAGACAAACAGACAAACAGACAAACAGACAAACAGACAAACAGACAAACAGACAAACAGACAAACAGACAAACAGACAAACAGACAAACAGACAAACAGACAAACAGACAAACAGACAAACAGACAAACAGACAAACAGACAAACAGACAAACAGACAAACAGACAAACAGACAAACAGACAAACAGACAAACAGACAAACAGACAAACAGACAAACAGACAAACAGACAAACAGACAAACGGACAAACAGACAAACAGACAAACAGACAAACAGACAAACAGACAAACAGACAAACAGACAAACAGACAAACGGACAAACAGACAAACAGACAAACAGACAAACAGACAAACAGACAAACAGACAAACAGACAAACAGACAAACCGACAAACAGACAAACCGACAAACAGACAAACAGACAAACAGACAAACAGACAAACAGACAAACCGACAAACAGACAAACCGACAAACCGACAAACAGACAAACAGACAAACCGACAAACCGACAAACAGACAAACAGACAAACCGACAAACCGACAAACAGACAAACAGACAAACAGACAAACCGACAAACAGACAAACAGACAAACAGACAAACAGACAAACAGACAAACAGACAAACAGACAAACAGACAAACAGACAAACAGACAAACAGACAAACAGACAAACAGACAAACAGACAAACAGACAAACAGACAAACAGACAAACAGACAAACAGACAAACAGACAAACAGACAAACAGACAAACAGACAAACAGACAAACAGACAAACAGACAAACAGACAAACAGACAAACAGACAAACAGACAAACAGACAAACAGACAAACAGACAAACAGACAAACAGACAAACAGACAAACAGACAAACAGACAAACAGACAAACAGACAAACAGACAAACAGACAAACAGACAAACAGACAAACAGACAAACAGACAAACAGACAAACAGACAAACAGACAAACAGACAAACAGACAAACAGACAAACAGACAAACAGACAAACAGACAAACAGACAAACAGACAAACAGACAAACAGACAAACAGACAAACAGACAAACAGACAAACAGACAAACAGACAAACAGACAAACAGACAAACAGACAAACAGACAAACAGACAAACAGACAAACAGACAAACAGACAAACAGACAAACAGACAAACAGACAAACAGACAAACAGACAAACAGACAAACAGACAAACAGACAAACAGACAAAAAGACAAACAGACAAACAGACAAACAGACAAACAGACAAACAGACAAACAGACAAACAGACAAACAGACAAACAGACAAACAGACAAACAGACAAACAGACAAACAGACAAACAGACAAACAGACAAACAGACAAAGAGACAAACAGACAAACAGACAAACAGACAAACAGACAAACAGACAAACAGACAAACAGACAAACAGACAAACAGACAAACAGACAAACAGACAAACAGACAAACAGACAAACAGACAAACAGACAAACAGACAAACAGACAAACAGACAAACAGACAAACAGACAAACAGACAAACAGACAAACAGACAAACAGACAAACAGACAAACAGACAAACAGACAAACAGACAAACAGACAAACAGACAAACAGACAAACAGACAAACAGACAAACAGACAAACAGACAAACAGACAAACAGACAAACAGACAAACAGACAAACAGACAAACAGACAAACAGACAAACAGACAAACAGACAAACAGACAAACAGACAAACAGACAAACAGACAAACAGACAAACAGACAAACAGACAAACAGACAAACAGACAAACAGACAAACAGACAAACAGACAAACAGACAAACAGACAAACAGACAAACAGACAAACAGACAAACAGACAAACAGACAAACAGACAAACAGACAAACAGACAAACAGACAAACAGACAAACAGACAAACAGACAAACAGACAAACAGACAAACAGACAAACAGACAAACAGACAAACAGACAAACAGACAAACAGACAAACCGACAAACAGACAAACAGACAAACAGACAAACAGACAAACCGACAAACAGACAAACAGACAAACAGACAAACAGACAAACCGACAAACAGACAAACAGACAAACAGACAAACAGACAAACAGACAAACGGACAAACAGACAAACAGACAAACAGACAAACAGACAAACAGACAAACAGACAAACAGACAAACAGACAAACAGACAAACAGACAAACAGACAAACAGACAAACAGACAAACAGACAAACAGACAAACAGACAAACAGACAAACAGACAAACAGACAAACAGACAAACAGACAAACAGACAAACAGACAAACAGACAAACAGACAAACAGACAAACAGACAAACAGACAAACAGACAAACCGACAAACAGACAAACCGACAAACAGACAAACCGACAAACCGACAAACAGACAAACAGACAAACCGACAAACCGACAAACAGACAAACAGACAAACCGACAAACCGACAAACAGACAAACAGACAAACAGACAAACGGACAAACAGACAAACAGACAAACAGACAAACAGACAAACAGACAAACAGACAAACAGACAAACGGACAAACAGACAAACAGACAAACAGACAAACAGACAAACAGACAAACAGACAAACAGACAAACAGACAAACAGACAAACAGACAAACAGACAAACAGACAAACAGACAAACAGACAAACAGACAAACAGACAAACAGACAAACAGACAAACAGACAAACAGACAAACAGACAAACAGACAAACAGACAAACAGACAAACAGACAAACAGACAAACAGACAAACAGACAAACAGACAAACAGACAAACAGACAAACAGACAAACAGACAAACAGACAAACAGACAAACAGACAAACAGACAAACAGACAAACAGACAAACAGACAAACAGACAAACAGACAAACAGACAAACAGACAAACAGACAAACAGACAAACAGACAAACAGACAAACAGACAAACAGACAAACAGACAAACAGACAAACAGACAAACAGACAAACAGACAAACAGACAAACAGACAAACAGACAAACAGACAAACAGACAAACAGACAAACAGACAAACAGACAAACAGACAAACAGACAAACAGACAAACAGACAAACAGACAAACAGACAAACCGACAAACAGACAAACAGACAAACAGACAAACAGACAAACCGACAAACAGACAAACAGACAAACAGACAAACAGACAAACCGACAAACAGACAAACAGACAAACAGACAAACAGACAAACAGACAAACGGACAAACAGACAAACAGACAAACAGACAAACAGACAAACAGACAAACAGACAAACAGACAAACAGACAAACAGACAAACAGACAAACAGACAAACAGACAAACAGACAAACAGACAAACAGACAAACAGACAAACAGACAAACAGACAAACAGACAAACAGACAAACAGACAAACAGACAAACAGACAAACAGACAAACAGACAAACAGACAAACAGACAAACAGACAAACAGACAAACCGACAAACAGACAAACCGACAAACAGACAAACCGACAAACCGACAAACAGACAAACAGACAAACCGACAAACCGACAAACAGACAAACAGACAAACCGACAAACCGACAAACAGACAAACAGACAAACAGACAAACAGACAAACAGACAAACAGACAAACAGACAAACAGACAAACAGACAAACAGACAAACAGACAAACAGACAAACGGACAAACAGACAAACAGACAAACAGACAAACAGACAAACAGACAAACAGACAAACAGACAAACAGACAAACAGACAAACAGACAAACAGACAAACAGACAAACAGACAAACAGACAAACAGACAAACAGACAAACAGACAAACAGACAAACAGACAAACAGACAAACAGACAAACAGACAAACAGACAAACAGACAAACAGACAAACAGACAAACAGACAAACAGACAAACAGACAAACAGACAAACAGACAAACAGACAAACAGACAAACAGACAAACAGACAAACAGACAAACAGACAAACAGACAAACAGACAAACAGACAAACAGACAAACAGACAAACAGACAAACAGACAAACAGACAAACAGACAAACAGACAAACAGACAAACAGACAAACAGACAAACAGACAAACAGACAAACAGACAAACAGACAAACAGACAAACAGACAAACAGACAAACAGACAAACAGACAAACAGACAAACAGACAAACAGACAAACAGACAAACAGACAAACAGACAAACAGACAAACAGACAAACAGACAAACAGACAAACAGACAAACAGACAAACAGACAAACAGACAAACAGACAAACAGACAAACAGACAAACAGACAAACAGACAAACAGACAAACAGACAAACAGACAAACAGACAAACAGACAAACAGACAAACAGACAAACAGACAAACAGACAAACAGACAAACAGACAAACAGACAAACAGACAAACAGACAAACAGACAAACAGACAAACAGACAAACAGACAAACAGACAAACAGACAAACAGACAAACAGACAAACAGACAAACAGACAAACAGACAAACAGACAAACAGACAAACAGACAAACAGACAAACAGACAAACAGACAAACAGACAAACAGACAAACAGACAAACAGACAAACAGACAAACAGACAAACAGACAAACAGACAAACAGACAAACAGACAAACAGACAAACAGACAAACAGACAAACAGACAAACAGACAAACGGACAAACAGACAAACAGACAAACAGACAAACAGACAAACAGACAAACGGACAAACAGACAAACAGACAAACAGACAAACAGACAAACAGACAAACAGACAAACAGACAAACAGACAAACCGACAAACAGACAAACCGACAAACAGACAAACAGACAAACAGACAAACAGACAAACAGACAAACCGACAAACAGACAAACCGACAAACCGACAAACAGACAAACAGACAAACCGACAAACCGACAAACAGACAAACAGACAAACCGACAAACCGACAAACAGACAAACAGACAAACAGACAAACAGACAAACCGACAAACAGACAAACAGACAAACAGACAAACAGACAAACAGACAAACAGACAAACAGACAAACAGACAAACAGACAAACAGACAAACAGACAAACAGACAAACAGACAAACAGACAAACAGACAAACAGACAAACAGACAAACAGACAAACAGACAAACAGACAAACAGACAAACAGACAAACAGACAAACAGACAAACAGACAAACAGACAAACAGACAAACAGACAAACAGACAAACAGACAAACAGACAAACAGACAAACAGACAAACAGACAAACAGACAAACAGACAAACAGACAAACAGACAAACAGACAAACAGACAAACAGACAAACAGACAAACAGACAAACAGACAAACAGACAAACAGACAAACAGACAAACAGACAAACAGACAAACAGACAAACAGACAAACAGACAAACAGACAAACAGACAAACAGACAAACAGACAAACAGACAAACAGACAAACAGACAAACAGACAAACAGACAAACAGACAAACAGACAAACAGACAAACAGACAAACAGACAAACAGACAAACAGACAAACAGACAAACAGACAAACAGACAAACAGACAAACAGACAAACAGACAAACAGACAAACAGACAAACAGACAAACAGACAAACAGACAAACAGACAAACAGACAAACAGACAAACAGACAAACAGACAAACAGACAAACAGACAAACAGACAAACAGACAAACAGACAAACAGACAAACAGACAAACAGACAAACAGACAAACAGACAAACAGACAAACAGACAAACAGACAAACAGACAAACAGACAAACAGACAAACAGACAAACAGACAAACAGACAAACAGACAAACAGACAAACAGACAAACAGACAAACAGACAAACAGACAAACAGACAAACAGACAAACAGACAAACAGACAAACAGACAAACAGACAAACAGACAAACAGACAAACAGACAAACAGACAAACAGACAAACAGACAAACAGACAAACAGACAAACAGACAAACAGACAAACAGACAAACAGACAAACAGACAAACAGACAAACAGACAAACAGACAAACAGACAAACAGACAAACAGACAAACAGACAAACAGACAAACAGACAAACAGACAAACAGACAAACAGACAAACAGACAAACAGACAAACAGACAAACAGACAAACAGACAAACAGACAAACAGACAAACAGACAAACAGACAAACAGACAAACAGACAAACAGACAAACAGACAAACAGACAAACAGACAAACAGACAAACAGACAAACAGACAAACAGACAAACAGACAAACAGACAAACAGACAAACAGACAAACAGACAAACAGACAAACAGACAAACAGACAAACAGACAAACAGACAAACAGACAAACAGACAAACAGACAAACAGACAAACAGACAAACAGACAAACAGACAAACAGACAAACAGACAAACAGACAAACAGACAAACAGACAAACAGACAAACAGACAAACAGACAAACAGACAAACAGACAAACAGACAAACAGACAAACAGACAAACAGACAAACAGACAAACAGACAAACAGACAAACCGACAAACAGACAAACAGACAAACAGACAAACCGACAAACAGACAAACAGACAAACAGACAAACAGACAAACCGACAAACAGACAAACAGACAAACAGACAAACGGACAAACAGACAAACAGACAAACAGACAAACAGACAAACAGACAAACAGACAAACAGACAAACAGACAAACAGACAAACAGACAAACAGACAAACAGACAAACAGACAAACAGACAAACAGACAAACAGACAAACAGACAAACAGACAAACAGACAAACAGACAAACAGACAAACAGACAAACAGACAAACAGACAAACAGACAAACAGACAAACAGACAAACAGACAAACAGACAAACCGACAAACAGACAAACCGACAAACAGACAAACCGACAAACCGACAAACAGACAAACAGACAAACCGACAAACCGACAAACAGACAAACAGACAAACAGACAAACAGACAAACAGACAAACGGACAAACAGACAAACAGACAAACAGACAAACAGACAAACAGACAAACAGACAAACAGACAAACAGACAAACAGACAAACGGACAAACAGACAAACAGACAAACAGACAAACAGACAAACAGACAAACAGACAAACAGACAAACAGACAAACAGACAAACAGACAAACAGACAAACAGACAAACAGACAAACAGACAAACAGACAAACAGACAAACAGACAAACAGACAAACAGACAAACAGACAAACAGACAAACAGACAAACAGACAAACAGACAAACAGACAAACAGACAAACAGACAAACAGACAAACAGACAAACAGACAAACAGACAAACAGACAAACAGACAAACAGACAAACAGACAAACAGACAAACAGACAAACAGACAAACAGACAAACAGACAAACAGACAAACAGACAAACAGACAAACAGACAAACAGACAAACAGACAAACAGACAAACAGACAAACAGACAAACAGACAAACAGACAAACAGACAAACAGACAAACAGACAAACAGACAAACAGACAAACAGACAAACAGACAAACAGACAAACAGACAAACAGACAAACAGACAAACAGACAAACAGACAAACAGACAAACAGACAAACAGACAAACAGACAAACAGACAAACAGACAAACAGACAAACAGACAAACAGACAAACAGACAAACAGACAAACAGACAAACAGACAAACAGACAAACAGACAAACAGACAAACCGACAAACAGACAAACCGACAAACAGACAAACCGACAAACCGACAAACAGACAAACAGACAAACCGACAAACCGACAAACAGACAAACAGACAAACCGACAAACCGACAAACAGACAAACAGACAAACAGACAAACGGACAAACAGACAAACAGACAAACAGACAAACAGACAAACAGACAAACAGACAAACAGACAAACGGACAAACAGACAAACAGACAAACAGACAAACAGACAAACAGACAAACAGACAAACAGACAAACAGACAAACAGACAAACAGACAAACAGACAAACAGACAAACAGACAAACAGACAAACAGACAAACAGACAAACAGACAAACAGACAAACAGACAAACAGACAAACAGACAAACAGACAAACAGACAAACAGACAAACAGACAAACAGACAAACAGACAAACAGACAAACAGACAAACAGACAAACAGACAAACAGACAAACAGACAAACAGACAAACAGACAAACAGACAAACAGACATACAGACAAACAGACAAACAGACAAACAGACAAACAGACAAACAGACAAACAGACAAACAGACAAACAGACAAACAGACAAACAGACAAACAGACAAACAGACAAACAGACAAACAGACAAACAGACAAACAGACAAACAGACAAACAGACAAACAGACAAACAGACAAACAGACAAACAGACAAACAGACAAACAGACAAACAGACAAACAGACAAACAGACAAACAGACAAACAGACAAACAGACAAACAGACAAACAGACAAACAGACAAACGGACAAACAGACAAACAGACAAACAGACAAACAGACAAACAGACAAACAGACAAACAGACAAACGGACAAACAGACAAACAGACAAACAGACAAACAGACAAACAGACAAACAGACAAACCGACAAACAGACAAACCGACAAACAGACAAACCGACAAACAGACAAACAGACAAACAGACAAACAGACAAACAGACAAACCGACAAACCGACAAACAGACAAACAGACAAACCGACAAACCGACAAACAGACAAACAGACAAACCGACAAACCGACAAACAGACAAACAGACAAACAGACAAACCGACAAACAGACAAACAGACAAACAGACAAACAGACAAACAGACAAACAGACAAACAGACAAACAGACAAACAGACAAACAGCCAAACAGCCAAACAGACAAACAGACAAACAGACAAACAGACAAACAGACAAACAGACAAACAGACAAACAGACAAACAGACAAACAGACAAACAGACAAACAGACAAACAGACAAACAGACAAACAGACAAACAGACAAACAGACAAACAGACAAACAGACAAACAGACAAACAGACAAACAGACAAACAGACAAACAGACAAACAGACAAACAGACAAACAGACAAACAGACAAACAGACAAACAGACAAACACACAAACACACAAACACACAAACAGACAAACACACAAACACACAAACAGACAAACACACAAACACACAAACACACAAACACACAAACACACAAACACACAAACACACAAACACACAAACACACAAACACACAAACACACAAACACACAAACACACAAACACACAAACAGACAAACAGACAAACAGACAAACAGACAAACAGACAAACAGACAAACAGACAAACAGACAAACAGACAAACAGACAAACAGACAAACAGACAAACAGACAAACAGACAAACAGACAAACAGACAAACAGACAAACAGACAAACAGACAAACAGACAAACAGACAAACAGACAAACAGACAAACAGACAAACAGACAAACAGCCAAACAGCCAAACAGCCAAACAGACAAACAGACAAACAGACAAACAGACAAACAGACAAACAGACAAACAGACAAACAGACAAACAGACAAACAGACAAACAGACAAACAGACAAACAGACAAACAGACAAACAGACAAACAGACAAACAGACAAACAGACAAACAGACAAACAGACAAACAGACAAACAGACAAACAGACAAACAGACAAACAGACAAACAGACAAACAGACAAACAGACAAACAGACAAACAGACAAACAGACAAACAGACAAACAGACAAACAGACAAACAGACAAACAGACAAACAGACAAACAGACAAACAGACAAACAGACAAACAGACAAACAGACAAACAGACAAACAGACAAACAGACAAACAGACAAACAGACAAACAGACAAACAGACAAACAGACAAACAGACAAACAGACAAACAGACAAACAGACAAACAGACAAACAGACAAACAGACAAACAGACAAACAGACAAACAGACAAACAGACAAACAGACAAACAGACAAACAGACAAACAGACAAACAGACAAACAGACAAACAGACAAACAGACAAACAGACAAACAGACAAACAGACAAACAGACAAACAGACAAACAGACAAACAGACAAACAGACAAACAGACAAACAGACAAACAGACAAACAGACAAACAGACAAACAGACAAACAGACAAACAGACAAACAGACAAACAGACAAACAGACAAACAGACAAACAGACAAACAGACAAACAGACAAACAGACAAACAGACAAACAGACAAACAGACAAACAGACAAACAGACAAACAGACAAACAGACAAACAGACAAACAGACAAACAGACAAACAGACAAACAGACAAACAGACAAACAGACAAACAGACAAACAGACAAACAGACAAACAGACAAACAGACAAACAGACAAACAGACAAACAGACAAACAGACAAACAGACAAACAGACAAACAGACAAACAGACAAACAGACAAACAGACAAACAGACAAACAGACAAACAGACAAACAGACAAACAGACAAACAGACAAACAGACAAACAGACAAACAGACAAACAGACAAACAGACAAACAGACAAACAGACAAACAGACAAACAGACAAACAGACAAACAGACAAACAGACAAACAGACAAACAGACAAACAGACAAACAGACAAACAGACAAACCGACAAACAGACAAACAGACAAACAGACAAACAGACAAACCGACAAACAGACAAACAGACAAACAGACAAACAGACAAACCGACAAACAGACAAACAGACAAACAGACAAACAGACAAACAGACAAACGGACAAACAGACAAACAGACAAACAGACAAACAGACAAACAGACAAACAGACAAACAGACAAACAGACAAACAGACAAACAGACAAACAGACAAACAGACAAACAGACAAACAGACAAACAGACAAACAGACAAACAGACAAACAGACAAACAGACAAACAGACAAACAGACAAACAGACAAACAGACAAACAGACAAACAGACAAACAGACAAACAGACAAACAGACAAACAGACAAACAGACAAACCGACAAACAGACAAACCGACAAACAGACAAACCGACAAACCGACAAACAGACAAACAGACAAACCGACAAACCGACAAACAGACAAACAGACAAACCGACAAACCGACAAACAGACAAACAGACAAACAGACAAACGGACAAACAGACAAACAGACAAACAGACAAACAGACAAACAGACAAACAGACAAACAGACAAACAGACAAACGGACAAACAGACAAACAGACAAACAGACAAACAGACAAACAGACAAACAGACAAACAGACAAACAGACAAACAGACAAACAGACAAACAGACAAACAGACAAACAGACAAACAGACAAACAGACAAACAGACAAACAGACAAACAGACAAACAGACAAACAGACAAACAGACAAACAGACAAACAGACAAACAGACAAACAGACAAACAGACAAACAGACAAACAGACAAACAGACAAACAGACAAACAGACAAACAGACAAACAGACAAACAGACAAACAGACAAACAGACAAACAGACAAACAGACAAACAGACAAACAGACAAACAGACAAACAGACAAACAGACAAACAGACAAACAGACAAACAGACAAACAGACAAACAGACAAACAGACAAACAGACAAACAGACAAACAGACAAACAGACAAACAGACAAACAGACAAACAGACAAACAGACAAACAGACAAACAGACAAACCGACAAACAGACAAACAGACAAACAGACAAACAGACAAACCGACAAACAGACAAACAGACAAACAGACAAACAGACAAACCGACAAACAGACAAACAGACAAACAGACAAACAGACAAACAGACAAACGGACAAACAGACAAACGGACAAACAGACAAACAGACAAACAGACAAACAGACAAACAGACAAACAGACAAACAGACAAACAGACAAACAGACAAACAGACAAACAGACAAACAGACAAACAGACAAACAGACAAACAGACAAACAGACAAACAGACAAACAGACAAACAGACAAACAGACAAACAGACAAACAGACAAACAGACAAACAGACAAACAGACAAACAGACAAACAGACAAACAGACAAACAGACAAACCGACAAACAGACAAACCGACAAACAGACAAACCGACAAACCGACAAACAGACAAACAGACAAACCGACAAACCGACAAACAGACAAACAGACAAACCGACAAACCGACAAACAGACAAACAGACAAACAGACAAACGGACAAACAGACAAACAGACAAACAGACAAACAGACAAACAGACAAACGGACAAACAGACAAACAGACAAACAGACAAACAGACAAACAGACAAACAGACAAACAGACAAACAGACAAACAGACAAACAGACAAACAGACAAACAGACAAACAGACAAACAGACAAACAGACAAACAGACAAACAGACAAACAGACAAACAGACAAACAGACAAACAGACAAACAGACAAACAGACAAACAGACAAACAGACAAACAGACAAACAGACAAACAGACAAACAGACAAACAGACAAACAGACAAACAGACAAACAGACAAACAGACAAACAGACAAACAGACAAACAGACAAACAGACAAACAGACAAACAGACAAACAGACAAACAGACAAACAGACAAACAGACAAACAGACAAACAGACAAACAGACAAACAGACAAACAGACAAACAGACAAACAGACAAACAGACAAACAGACAAACAGACAAACAGACAAACAGACAAACAGACAAACAGACAAACAGACAAACAGACAAACAGACAAACAGACAAACAGACAAACAGACAAACAGACAAACAGACAAACAGACAAACAGACAAACAGACAAACAGACAAACAGACAAACAGACAAACAGACAAACAGACAAACAGACAAACAGACAAACAGACAAACAGACAAACAGACAAACAGACAAACAGACAAACAGACAAACAGACAAACAGACAAACAGACAAACAGACAAACAGACAAACAGACAAACAGACAAACAGACAAACAGACAAACAGACAAACAGACAAACAGACAAACAGACAAACAGACAAACAGACAAACAGACAAACAGACAAACAGACAAACAGACAAACAGACAAACAGACAAACAGACAAACAGACAAACAGACAAACAGACAAACAGACAAACAGACAAACAGACAAACAGACAAACAGACAAACAGACAAACAGACAAACAGACAAACAGACAAACAGACAAACAGACAAACAGACAAACAGACAAACAGACAAACAGACAAACAGACAAACAGACAAACAGACAAACAGACAAACAGACAAACAGACAAACAGACAAACAGACAAACAGACAAACAGACAAACAGACAAACAGACAAACAGACAAACAGACAAACAGACAAACAGACAAACAGACAAACAGACAAACAGACAAACAGACAAACAGACAAACCGACAAACAGACAAACAGACAAACAGACAAACAGACAAACCGACAAACAGACAAACAGACAAACAGACAAACAGACAAACCGACAAACAGACAAACAGACAAACAGACAAACAGACAAACAGACAAACAGACAAACAGACAAACAGACAAACAGACAAACAGACAAACAGACAAACAGACAAACAGACAAACAGACAAACAGACAAACAGACAAACAGACAAACAGACAAACAGACAAACAGACAAACAGACAAACAGACAAACAGACAAACAGACAAACAGACAAACAGACAAACAGACAAACAGACAAACAGACAAACAGACAAACAGACAAACAGACAAACAGACAAACAGACAAACAGACAAACCGACAAACAGACAAACCGACAAACAGACAAACCGACAAACCGACAAACAGACAAACAGACAAACCGACAAACCGACAAACAGACAAACAGACAAACCGACAAACCGACAAACAGACAAACAGACAAACAGACAAACGGACAAACAGACAAACAGACAAACAGACAAACAGACAAACAGACAAACAGACAAACAGACAAACGGACAAACAGACAAACAGACAAACAGACAAACAGACAAACAGACAAACAGACAAACAGACAAACAGACAAACAGACAAACAGACAAACAGACAAACAGACAAACAGACAAACAGACAAACAGACAAACAGACAAACAGACAAACAGACAAACAGACAAACAGACAAACAGACAAACAGACAAACAGACAAACAGACAAACAGACAAACAGACAAACAGACAAACAGACAAACAGACAAACAGACAAACAGACAAACAGACAAACAGACAAACAGACAAACAGACAAACAGACAAACAGACAAACAGACAAACAGACAAACAGACAAACAGACAAACAGACAAACAGACAAACAGACAAACAGACAAACAGACAAACAGACAAACAGACAAACAGACAAACAGACAAACAGACAAACAGACAAACAGACAAACAGACAAACAGACAAACAGACAAACAGACAAACAGACAAACAGACAAACAGACAAACAGACAAACAGACAAACAGACAAACAGACAAACAGACAAACAGACAAACAGACAAACAGACAAACAGACAAACAGACAAACAGACAAACAGACAAACAGACAAACAGACAAACAGACAAACAGACAAACAGACAAACAGACAAACAGACAAACAGACAAACAGACAAACCGACAAACAGACAAACCGACAAACAGACAAACCGACAAACCGACAAACAGACAAACAGACAAACCGACAAACCGACAAACAGACAAACAGACAAACCGACAAACCGACAAACAGACAAACAGACAAACAGACAAACGGACAAACAGACAAACAGACAAACAGACAAACAGACAAACAGACAAACAGACAAACAGACAAACGGACAAACAGACAAACAGACAAACAGACAAACAGACAAACAGACAAACAGACAAACAGACAAACAGACAAACAGACAAACAGACAAACAGACAAACAGACAAACAGACAAACAGACAAACAGACAAACAGACAAACAGACAAACAGACAAACAGACAAACAGACAAACAGACAAACAGACAAACAGACAAACAGACAAACAGACAAACAGACAAACAGACAAACAGACAAACAGACAAACAGACAAACAGACAAACAGACAAACAGACAAACAGACAAACAGACAAACAGACAAACAGACAAACAGACAAACAGACAAACAGACAAACAGACAAACAGACAAACAGACAAACAGACAAACAGACAAACAGACAAACAGACAAACAGACAAACACACAAACACACAAACACACAAACACACAAACACACAAACACACAAACACACAAACACACAAACACACAAACACACAAACACACAAACACACAAACAGACAAACAGACAAACAGACAAACAGACAAACAGACAAACAGACAAACAGACAAACAGACAAACAGACAAACAGACAAACAGACAAACAGACAAACAGACAAACAGACAAACAGACAAACAGACAAACAGACAAACAGACAAACAGACAAACAGACAAACAGACAAACAGACAAACAGACAAACAGACAAACAGACAAACAGACAAACAGACAAACAGACAAACAGACAAACAGACAAACAGACAAACAGACAAACAGACAAACAGACAAACAGACAAACAGACAAACAGACAAACAGACAAACAGACAAACAGACAAACAGACAAACAGACAAACAGACAAACAGACAAACAGACAAACAGACAAACAGACAAACAGACAAACAGACAAACAGACAAACAGACAAACAGACAAACAGACAAACAGACAAACAGACAAACAGACAAACAGACAAACAGACAAACAGCCAAACAGCCAAACAGACAAACAGACAAACAGCCAAACAGCCAAACAGCCAAACAGACAAACAGACAAACAGACAAACAGACAAACAGACAAACAGACAAACAGACAAACAGACAAACAGACAAACAGACAAACAGACAAACAGACAAACAGACAAACAGACAAACAGACAAACAGACAAACAGACAAACAGACAAACAGACAAACAGACAAACAGACAAACAGACAAACAGACAAACAGACAAACAGACAAACAGACAAACAGACAAACAGACAAACAGACAAACAGACAAACAGACAAACAGACAAACAGACAAACAGACAAACAGACAAACAGACAAACAGACAAACAGACAAACAGACAAACAGACAAACAGACAAACAGACAAACAGACAAACAGACAAACAGACAAACAGGCAAACAGACAAACAGACAAACAGACAAACAGACAAACAGACAAACAGACAAACAGACAAACAGACAAACAGACAAACAGACAAACAGACAAACAGACAAACAGACAAACAGACAAACAGACAAACAGACAAACAGACAAACAGACAAACAGACAAACAGACAAACAGACAAACAGACAAACAGACAAACAGACAAACAGACAAACAGACAAACAGACAAACAGACAAACAGACAAACAGACAAACAGACAAACAGACAAACAGACAAACAGACAAACAGACAAACAGACAAACAGACAAACAGACAAACAGACAAACAGACAAACAGACAAACAGACAAACAGACAAACAGACAAACAGACAAACAGACAAACAGACAAACAGACAAACAGACAAACAGACAAACAGACAAACAGACAAACAGACAAACACACAAACACACAAACACACAAACACACAAACAGACAAACAGACAAACACACAAACACACAAACACACAAACACACAAACACACAAACAGACAAACAGACAAACACACAAACACACAAACACACAAACACACAAACACACAAACAGACAAACAGACAAACAGACAAACACACAAACAGACAAACAGACAAACAGACAAACAGACAAACAGACAAACAGACAAACAGACAAACAGACAAACAGACAAACAGACAAACAGACAAACAGACAAACAGACAAACAGACAAACAGACAAACAGACAAACAGACAAACAGACAAACAGACAAACAGACAAACAGACAAACAGACAAACAGACAAACAGACAAACAGACAAACAGACAAACAGACAAACAGACAAACAGACAAACAGACAAACAGACAAACAGACAAACAGACAAACAGACAAACAGACAAACAGACAAACAGACAAACAGACAAACAGACAAACAGACAAACAGACAAACAGACAAACAGACAAACAGACAAACAGACAAACAGACAAACAGACAAACAGACAAACAGACAAACAGACAAACAGACAAACAGACAAACAGACAAACAGACAAACAGACAAACAGACAAACAGACAAACAGACAAACAGACAAACAGACAAACAGACAAACAGACAAACAGACAAACAGACAAACAGACAAACAGACAAACAGACAAACAGACAAACAGACAAACAGACAAACAGACAAACAGACAAACAGACAAACAGACAAACAGACAAACAGACAAACAGACAAACAGACAAACAGACAAACAGACAAACAGACAAACAGACAAACAGACAAACAGACAAACAGACAAACAGACAAACAGACAAACACACAAACACACAAACACACAAACACACAAACACACAAACACACAAACACACAAACACACAAACACACAAACACACAAACAGGCAAACAGACAAACAGACAAACAGACAAACAGACAAACAGACAAACAGACAAACAGACAAACAGACAAACAGACAAACAGACAAACAGACAAACAGACAAACAGACAAACAGACAAACAGACAAACAGACAAACAGACAAACAGACAAACAGACAAACAGACAAACAGACAAACAGACAAACAGACAAACAGACAAACAGACAAACAGACAAACAGACAAACAGACAAACAGACAAACAGACAAACAGACAAACAGACAAACAGACAAACAGACAAACAGACAAACAGACAAACAGACAAACAGACAAACAGACAAACAGACAAACAGACAAACAGACAAACAGACAAACAGACAAACAGACAAACAGACAAACAGACAAACAGACAAACAGACAAACAGACAAACAGACAAACAGACAAACAGACAAACAGACAAACAGACAAACAGACAAACAGACAAACAGACAAACAGACAAACAGACAAACAGACAAACAGACAAACAGACAAACAGACAAACAGACAAACAGACAAACAGACAAACAGACAAACAGACAAACAGACAAACAGACAAACAGACAAACAGACAAACAGACAAACAGACAAACAGACAAACAGACAAACAGACAAACAGACAAACAGACAAACAGACAAACAGACAAACAGACAAACAGACAAACAGACAAACAGACAAACAGACAAACAGACAAACACACAAACACACAAACACACAAACACACAAACACACAAACACACAAACACACAAACACACAAACACACAAACACACAAACACACAAACACACAAACACACAAACACACAAACACACAAACACACAAACACACAAACAGACAAACAGACAAACAGACAAACAGACAAACAGACAAACAGACAAACAGACAAACAGACAAACAGACAAACAGACAAACAGACAAACAGACAAACAGACAAACAGACAAACAGACAAACAGACAAACAGACAAACAGACAAACAGACAAACAGACAAACAGACAAACAGACAAACAGACAAACAGACAAACAGACAAACAGACAAACAGACAAACAGACAAACAGACAAACAGACAAACAGACAAACAGACAAACAGACAAACAGACAAACAGACAAACAGACAAACAGACAAACAGACAAACAGACAAACAGACAAACAGACAAACAGACAAACAGACAAACAGACAAACAGACAAACAGACAAACAGACAAACAGACAAACAGACAAACAGACAAACAGACAAACAGACAAACAGACAAACAGACAAACAGACAAACAGACAAACAGACAAACAGACAAACAGACAAACAGACAAACAGACAAACAGACAAACAGACAAACAGACAAACAGACAAACAGACAAACAGACAAACAGACAAACAGACAAACAGACAAACACACAAACACACAAACACACAAACACACAAACACACAAACACACAAACACACAAACACACAAACACACAAACACACAAACACACAAACACACAAACACACAAACACACAAACACACAAACACACAAACAGACAAACAGACAAACACACAAACAGACAAACAGACAAACAGTCAAACAGACAAACAGACAAAGAGACAAACAGACAAACAGACAAACAGACAAACAGACAAACAGACAAACAGACAAACAGACAAACAGACAAACAGACAAACAGACAAACAGACAAACAGACAAACAGACAAACAGACAAACAGACAAACAGACAAACAGACAAACAGACAAACAGACAAACAGACAAACAGACAAACAGACAAACAGACAAACAGACAAACAGACAAACAGACAAACAGACAAACAGACAAACACACAAACACACAAACAGACAAACACACAAACACACAAACAGACAAACACACAAACAGACAAACAGACAAACACACAAACAGACAAACAGACAAACACACAAACAGACAAACAGACAAACAGACAAACAGACAAACAGACAAACAGACAAACAGACAAACAGACAAACAGACAAACAGACAAACAGACAAACAGACAAACAGACACACAGACAAACAGACAAACAGACAAACAGACAAACAGACAAACAGACAAACAGACAAACAGACAAACAGACAAACAGACAAACAGACAAACAGACAAACAGACAAACAGACAAACAGACAAACAGACAAACAGACAAACAGACAAACAGACAAACAGACAAACAGACAAACAGACAAACAGACAAACAGACAAACAGACAAACAGACAAACAGACAAACAGACAAACAGACAAACAGACAAACAGACAAACAGACAAACAGACAAACAGACAAACAGACAAACAGACAAACAGACAAACAGACAAACAGACAAACAGACAAACAGACAAACAGACAAACAGACAAACAGACAAACAGACAAACAGACAAACAGACAAACAGACAAACAGACAAACAGACAAACAGACAAACAGACAAACAGACAAACAGACAAACAGACAAACAGACAAACAGACAAACAGACAAACAGACAAACAGACAAACAGACAAACAGACAAACAGACAAACAGACAAACAGACAAACAGACAAACAGACAAACAGACAAACAGACAAACAGACAAACAGACAAACAGACAAACAGACAAACAGACAAACAGACAAACAGACAAACAGACAAACAGACAAACAGACAAACAGACAAACAGACAAACAGACAAACAGACAAACAGACAAACAGACAAACAGACAAACAGACAAACAGACAAACAGACAAACAGACAAACAGACAAACAGACAAACAGACAAACAGACAAACAGACAAACAGACAAACAGACAAACAGACAAACAGACAAACAGACAAACAGACAAACAGACAAACAGACAAACACACAAACACACAAACACACAAACACACAAACACACAAACACACAAACACACAAACACACAAACACACAAACACACAAACACACAAACACACAAACACACAAACAGACAAACAGACAAACAGACAAACAGACAAACAGACAAACAGACAAACAGACAAACAGACAAACAGACAAACAGACAAACAGACAAACAGACAAACAGACAAACAGACAAACAGACAAACAGACAAACAGACAAACAGACAAACAGACAAACAGACAAACAGACAAACAGACAAACAGACAAACAGACAAACAGACAAACAGACAAACAGACAAACAGACAAACAGACAAACAGACAAACAGACAAACAGACAAACAGACAAACAGACAAACAGACAAACAGACAAACAGACAAACAGACAAACAGACAAACAGACAAACAGACAAACAGACAAACAGACAAACAGACAAACAGACAAACAGACAAACAGACAAACAGACAAACAGACAAACAGACAAACACACAAACACACAAACACACAAACACACAAACACACAAACACACAAACACACAAACACACAAACACACAAACACACAAACACACAAACACACAAACACACAAACAGACAAACAGACAAACAGACAAACAGACAAACAGACAAACAGACAAACAGACAAACAGACAAACAGACAAACAGACAAACAGACAAACCGACAAACAGACAAACCGACAAACAGACAAACAGACAAACAGACAAACAGACAAACAGACAAACCGACAAACAGACAAACCGACAAACCGACAAACAGACAAACAGACAAACCGACAAACCGACAAACAGACAAACAGACAAACAGACAAACCGACAAACCGACAAACAGACAAACAGACAAACAGACAAACCGACAAACAGACAAACAGACAAACAGACAAACAGACAAACAGACAAACAGACAAACAGACAAACAGACAAACAGACAAACAGCCAAACAGCCAAACAGACAAACAGACAAACAGACAAACAGACAAACAGACAAACAGACAAACAGACAAACAGACAAACAGACAAACAGACAAACAGACAAACAGACAAACAGACAAACAGACAAACAGACAAACAGACAAACAGACAAACAGACAAACAGACAAACAGACAAACAGACAAACAGACAAACAGACAAACAGACAAACAGACAAACAGACAAACACACAAACACACAAACACACAAACAGACAAACACACAAACACACAAACAGACAAACACACAAACACACAAACACACAAACACACAAACACACAAACACACAAACACACAAACACACAAACACACAAACACACAAACACACAAACACACAAACACACAAACAGACAAACAGACAAACAGACAAACAGACAAACAGACAAACAGACAAACAGACAAACAGACAAACAGACAAACAGACAAACAGACAAACAGACAAACAGACAAACAGACAAACAGACAAACAGACAAACAGACAAACAGACAAACAGACAAACAGACAAACAGACAAACAGACAAACAGACAAACAGACAAACAGCCAAACAGCCAAACAGCCAAACAGACAAACAGACAAACAGACAAACAGACAAACAGACAAACAGACAAACAGACAAACAGACAAACAGACAAACAGACAAACAGACAAACAGACAAACAGACAAACAGACAAACAGACAAACAGACAAACAGACAAACAGACAAACAGACAAACAGACAAACAGACAAACAGACAAACAGACAAACAGACAAACAGACAAACAGACAAACAGACAAACAGACAAACAGACAAACAGACAAACAGACAAACAGACAAACAGACAAACAGACAAACAGACAAACAGACAAACAGACAAACAGACAAACAGACAAACAGACAAACAGACAAACAGACAAACAGACAAACAGACAAACAGACAAACAGACAAACAGACAAACAGACAAACAGACAAACAGACAAACAGACAAACAGACAAACAGACAAACAGACAAACAGACAAACAGACAAACAGACAAACAGACAAACAGACAAACAGACAAACAGACAAACAGACAAACAGACAAACAGACAAACAGACAAACAGACAAACAGACAAACAGACAAACAGACAAACAGACAAACAGACAAACAGACAAACAGACAAACAGACAAACAGACAAACAGACAAACAGCCAAACAGACAAACAGACAAACAGACAAACAGACAAACAGACAAACAGACAAACAGACAAACAGACAAACAGACAAACAGACAAACAGACAAACAGACAAACAGACAAACAGACAAACAGACAAACAGACAAACAGACAAACAGACAAACAGACAAACAGACAAACAGACAAACAGACAAACAGACAAACAGACAAACAGACAAACAGACAAACAGACAAACAGACAAACAGACAAACAGACAAACAGACAAACAGACAAACAGACAAACAGACAAACAGACAAACAGACAAACAGACAAACAGACAAACAGACAAACAGACAAACAGACAAACAGACAAACAGACAAACAGACAAACAGACAAACAGACAAACAGACAAACAGACAAACAGACAAACAGACAAACAGACAAACAGACAAACAGACAAACACACAAACACACAAACACACAAACACACAAACACACAAACACACAAACACACAAACAGACAAACAGACAAACAGACAAACAGACAAACAGACAAACAGACAAACAGACAAACAGACAAACAGACAAACAGACAAACAGACAAACAGACAAACAGACAAACAGACAAACAGACAAACAGACAAACAGACAAACAGACAAACAGACAAACAGACAAACAGACAAACAGACAAACAGACAAACAGACAAACAGACAAACAGACAAACAGACAAACAGACAAACAGACAAACAGACAAACAGACAAACAGACAAACAGACAAACACACAAACACACAAACACACAAACACACAAACACACAAACACACAAACACACAAACACACAAACACACAAACACACAAACACACAAACACACAAACACACAAACACACAAACACACAAACAGACAAACAGACAAACAGACAAACAGACAAACAGACAAACAGACAAACAGACAAACAGACAAACAGACAAACAGACAAACAGACAAACAGACAAACAGACAAACAGACAAACAGACAAACAGACAAACAGACAAACAGACAAACAGACAAACAGACAAACAGACAAACAGACAAACAGACAAACAGACAAACAGACAAACAGACAAACAGACAAACAGACAAACAGACAAACAGACAAACAGACAAACAGACAAACAGACAAACAGACAAACAGACAAACAGACAAACAGACAAACAGACAAACAGACAAACAGACAAACAGACAAACAGACAAACAGACAAACAGACAAACAGACAAACAGACAAACAGACAAACAGACAAACAGACAAACAGACAAACAGACAAACAGACAAACAGACAAACAGACAAACAGACAAACAGACAAACAGACAAACAGACAAACAGACAAACAGACAAACAGACAAACAGACAAACAGACAAACAGACAAACAGACAAACAGACAAACAGACAAACAGACAAACAGACAAACAGACAAACAGACAAACAGACAAACAGACAAACAGACAAACAGACAAACAGACAAACAGACAAACAGACAAACAGACAAACAGACAAACAGACAAACAGACAAACAGACAAACAGACAAACAGACAAACAGACAAACAGACAAACAGACAAACAGACAAACAGACAAACAGACAAACAGACAAACAGACAAACAGACAAACAGACAAACAGACAAACAG
>CAKLPJ010000007.1:0-2500 GCA_922984085.1 Sicus ferrugineus | reverse complement strand
ACACACAAACACACAAACACACAAACACACAAACACACAAACACACAAACACACAAACACACAAACACACAAACAGACAAACAGACAAACAGACAAACAGACAAACAGACAAACAGACAAACAGGCAAACAGACAAACAGACAAACAGACAAACAGACAAACAGCCAAACAGACAAACAGACAAACAGACAAACAGACAAACAGACAAACAGACAAACAGCCAAACAGCCAAACAGCCAAACAGACAAACAGACAAACAGACAAACAGACAAACAGACAAACAGACAAACAGACAAACAGACAAACAGACAAACAGACAAACAGACAAACAGACAAACAGACAAACAGACAAACAGACAAACAGACAAACAGACAAACAGACAAACAGACAAACAGACAAACAGACAAACAGACAAACAGACAAACAGACAAACAGACAAACAGACAAACAGACAAACAGACAAACAGACAAACAGACAAACAGACAAACAGACAAACAGACAAACAGACAAACAGACAAACAGACAAACAGACAAACAGACAAACAGACAAACAGACAAACAGACAAACAGACAAACAGACAAACAGACAAACAGGCAAACAGACAAACAGACAAACAGACAAACAGGCAAACAGACAAACAGACAAACAGACAAACAGACAAACAGACAAACAGACAAACAGACAAACAGACAAACAGACAAACAGACAAACAGACAAACAGACAAACAGACAAACAGACAAACAGACAAACAGTCAAACAGACAAACAGTCAAACAGACAAACAGACAAACAGACAAACAGACAAACAGACAAACAGACAAACAGACAAACAGACAAACAGACAAACAGACAAACAGACAAACAGACAAACAGACAAACAGACAAACAGACAAACAGACAAACAGACAAACAGACAAACAGACAAACAGACAAACAGACAAACAGACAAACAGACAAACAGACAAACAGACAAACAGACAAACAGACAAACAGACAAACAGACAAACAGACAAACAGACAAACAGACAAACAGACAAACAGACAAACAGACAAACAGACAAACAGACAAACAGACAAACAGACAAACAGACAAACAGACAAACAGACAAACAGACAAACAGACAAACAGACAAACAGACAAACAGACAAACAGACAAACAGACAAACAGACAAACAGACAAACAGACAAACAGACAAACAGACAAACAGACAAACAGACAAACAGACAAACAGACAAACAGACAAACAGACAAACAGACAAACAGACAAACAGACAAACAGACAAACAGACAAACAGACAAACAGACAAACAGACAAACAGACAAACAGACAAACAGACAAACAGACAAACAGACAAACAGACAAACAGACAAACAGACAAACAGACAAACAGACAAACAGACAAACAGACAAACAGACAAACAGACAAACAGACAAACAGACAAACAGACAAACAGACAAACAGACAAACAGACAAACAGACAAACAGACAAACAGACAAACAGACAAACAGACAAACAGACAAACAGACAAACAGACAAACAGACAAACACACAAACACACAAACACACAAACACACAAACACACAAACACACAAACACACAAACACACAAACACACAAACACACAAACACACAAACACACAAACACACAAACACACAAACAGACAAACAGACAAACAGACAAACAGACAAACAGACAAACAGACAAACAGACAAACAGACAAACAGACAAACAGACAAACAGACAAACAGACAAACAGACAAACAGACAAACAGACAAACAGACAAACAGACAAACAGACAAACAGACAAACAGACAAACAGACAAACAGACAAACAGACAAACAGACAAACAGACAAACAGACAAACAGACAAACAGACAAACAGACAAACAGACAAACACACAAACACACAAACACACAAACACACAAACACACAAACACACAAACACACAAACACACAAACACACAAACACACAAACACACAAACACACAAACACACAAACACACAAACACACAAACACACAAACACACAAACACACAAACACACAAACAGACAAACAGACAAACAGACAAACAGACAAACAGACAAACAGACAAACAGACAAACAGACAAACAGACAAACAGACAAACAGACAAACAGACAAACAGACAAACAGACAAACAGACAAACAGACAAACAGACAAACAGACAAACAGACAAACAGACAAACAGACAAACAGACAAACAGACAAACAGACAAACAGACAAACAGACAAACAGACAAACAGACAAACAGACAAACAGACAAACAGACAAACAGACAAACAGACAAACAGACAAACAGACAAACAGACAAACAGACAAACAGACAAACAGACAAACAGACAAACAGACAAACAGACAAACAGACAAACAGACAAACAGACAAACAGACAAACAGACAAACAGACAAACAGACAAACAGACAAACAGACAAACAGACAAACAGACAAACAGACAAACAGACAAACAG
>CAKLPJ010000006.1:22500-58695 GCA_922984085.1 Sicus ferrugineus | reverse complement strand
ACTTGACTTGACTTGACTTGACTTGACTTGACTTGACTTGACTTGACTTGACTTGACTTGACTTGACTTGACTTGACTTGACTTGACTTGACTTGACTTGACTTGACTTGACTTGACTTGACTTGACTTGACTTGACTTGACTTGACTTGACTTGACTTGACTTGACTTGACTTGACTTGACTTGACTTGACTTGACTTGACTTGACTTGACTTGACTTGACTTGACTTGACTTGACTTGACTTGACTTGACTTGACTTGACTTGACTTGACTTGACTTGACTTGACTTGACTTGACTTGACTTGACTTGACTTGACTTGACTTGACTTGACTTGACTTGACTTGACTTGACTTGACTTGACTTGACTTGACTTGACTTGACTTGACTTGACTTGACTTGACTTGACTTGACTTGACTTGACTTGACTTGACTTGACTTGACTTGACTTGACTTGACTTGACTTGACTTGACTTGACTTGACTTGACTTGACTTGACTTGACTTGACTTGACTTGACTTGACTTGACTTGACTTGACTTGACTTGACTTGACTTGACTTGACTTGACTTGACTTGACTTGACTTGACTTGACTTGACTTGACTTGACTTGACTTGACTTGACTTGACTTGACTTGACTTGACTTGACTTGACTTGACTTGACTTGACTTGACTTGACTTGACTTGACTTGACTTGACTTGACTTGACTTGACTTGACTTGACTTGACTTGACTTGACTTGACTTGACTTGACTTGACTTGACTTGACTTGACTTGACTTGACTTGACTTGACTTGACTTGACTTGACTTGACTTGACTTGACTTGACTTGACTTGACTTGACTTGACTTGACTTGACTTGACTTGACTTGACTTGACTTGACTTGACTTGACTTGACTTGACTTGACTTGACTTGACTTGACTTGACTTGACTTGACTTGACTTGACTTGACTTGACTTGACTTGACTTGACTTGACTTGACTTGACTTGACTTGACTTGACTTGACTTGACTTGACTTGACTTGACTTGACTTGACTTGACTTGACTTGACTTGACTTGACTTGACTTGACTTGACTTGACTTGACTTGACTTGACTTGACTTGACTTGACTTGACTTGACTTGACTTGACTTGACTTGACTTGACTTGACTTGACTTGACTTGACTTGACTTGACTTGACTTGACTTGACTTGACTTGACTTGACTTGACTTGACTTGACTTGACTTGACTTGACTTGACTTGACTTGACTTGACTTGACTTGACTTGACTTGACTTGACTTGACTTGACTTGACTTGACTTGACTTGACTTGACTTGACTTGACTTGACTTGACTTGACTTGACTTGACTTGACTTGACTTGACTTGACTTGACTTGACTTGACTTGACTTGACTTGACTTGACTTGACTTGACTTGACTTGACTTGACTTGACTTGACTTGACTTGACTTGACTTGACTTGACTTGACTTGACTTGACTTGACTTGACTTGACTTGACTTGACTTGACTTGACTTGACTTGACTTGACTTGACTTGACTTGACTTGACTTGACTTGACTTGACTTGACTTGACTTGACTTGACTTGACTTGACTTGACTTGACTTGACTTGACTTGACTTGACTTGACTTGACTTGACTTGACTTGACTTGACTTGACTTGACTTGACTTGACTTGACTTGACTTGACTTGACTTGACTTGACTTGACTTGACTTGACTTGACTTGACTTGACTTGACTTGACTTGACTTGACTTGACTTGACTTGACTTGACTTGACTTGACTTGACTTGACTTGACTTGACTTGACTTGACTTGACTTGACTTGACTTGACTTGACTTGACTTGACTTGACTTGACTTGACTTGACTTGACTTGACTTGACTTGACTTGACTTGACTTGACTTGACTTGACTTGACTTGACTTGACTTGACTTGACTTGACTTGACTTGACTTGACTTGACTTGACTTGACTTGACTTGACTTGACTTGACTTGACTTGACTTGACTTGACTTGACTTGACTTGACTTGACTTGACTTGACTTGACTTGACTTGACTTGACTTGACTTGACTTGACTTGACTTGACTTGACTTGACTTGACTTGACTTGACTTGACTTGACTTGACTTGACTTGACTTGACTTGACTTGACTTGACTTGACTTGACTTGACTTGACTTGACTTGACTTGACTTGACTTGACTTGACTTGACTTGACTTGACTTGACTTGACTTGACTTGACTTGACTTGACTTGACTTGACTTGACTTGACTTGACTTGACTTGACTTGACTTGACTTGACTTGACTTGACTTGACTTGACTTGACTTGACTTGACTTGACTTGACTTGACTTGACTTGACTTGACTTGACTTGACTTGACTTGACTTGACTTGACTTGACTTGACTTGACTTGACTTGACTTGACTTGACTTGACTTGACTTGACTTGACTTGACTTGACTTGACTTGACTTGACTTGACTTGACTTGACTTGACTTGACTTGACTTGACTTGACTTGACTTGACTTGACTTGACTTGACTTGACTTGACTTGACTTGACTTGACTTGACTTGACTTGACTTGACTTGACTTGACTTGACTTGACTTGACTTGACTTGACTTGACTTGACTTGACTTGACTTGACTTGACTTGACTTGACTTGACTTGACTTGACTTGACTTGACTTGACTTGACTTGACTTGACTTGACTTGACTTGACTTGACTTGACTTGACTTGACTTGACTTGACTTGACTTGACTTGACTTGACTTGACTTGACTTGACTTGACTTGACTTGACTTGACTTGACTTGACTTGACTTGACTTGACTTGACTTGACTTGACTTGACTTGACTTGACTTGACTTGACTTGACTTGACTTGACTTGACTTGACTTGACTTGACTTGACTTGACTTGACTTGACTTGACTTGACTTGACTTGACTTGACTTGACTTGACTTGACTTGACTTGACTTGACTTGACTTGACTTGACTTGACTTGACTTGACTTGACTTGACTTGACTTGACTTGACTTGACTTGACTTGACTTGACTTGACTTGACTTGACTTGACTTGACTTGACTTGACTTGACTTGACTTGACTTGACTTGACTTGACTTGACTTGACTTGACTTGACTTGACTTGACTTGACTTGACTTGACTTGACTTGACTTGACTTGACTTGACTTGACTTGACTTGACTTGACTTGACTTGACTTGACTTGACTTGACTTGACTTGACTTGACTTGACTTGACTTGACTTGACTTGACTTGACTTGACTTGACTTGACTTGACTTGACTTGACTTGACTTGACTTGACTTGACTTGACTTGACTTGACTTGACTTGACTTGACTTGACTTGACTTGACTTGACTTGACTTGACTTGACTTGACTTGACTTGACTTGACTTGACTTGACTTGACTTGACTTGACTTGACTTGACTTGACTTGACTTGACTTGACTTGACTTGACTTGACTTGACTTGACTTGACTTGACTTGACTTGACTTGACTTGACTTGACTTGACTTGACTTGACTTGACTTGACTTGACTTGACTTGACTTGACTTGACTTGACTTGACTTGACTTGACTTGACTTGACTTGACTTGACTTGACTTGACTTGACTTGACTTGACTTGACTTGACTTGACTTGACTTGACTTGACTTGACTTGACTTGACTTGACTTGACTTGACTTGACTTGACTTGACTTGACTTGACTTGACTTGACTTGACTTGACTTGACTTGACTTGACTTGACTTGACTTGACTTGACTTGACTTGACTTGACTTGACTTGACTTGACTTGACTTGACTTGACTTGACTTGACTTGACTTGACTTGACTTGACTTGACTTGACTTGACTTGACTTGACTTGACTTGACTTGACTTGACTTGACTTGACTTGACTTGACTTGACTTGACTTGACTTGACTTGACTTGACTTGACTTGACTTGACTTGACTTGACTTGACTTGACTTGACTTGACTTGACTTGACTTGACTTGACTTGACTTGACTTGACTTGACTTGACTTGACTTGACTTGACTTGACTTGACTTGACTTGACTTGACTTGACTTGACTTGACTTGACTTGACTTGACTTGACTTGACTTGACTTGACTTGACTTGACTTGACTTGACTTGACTTGACTTGACTTGACTTGACTTGACTTGACTTGACTTGACTTGACTTGACTTGACTTGACTTGACTTGACTTGACTTGACTTGACTTGACTTGACTTGACTTGACTTGACTTGACTTGACTTGACTTGACTTGACTTGACTTGACTTGACTTGACTTGACTTGACTTGACTTGACTTGACTTGACTTGACTTGACTTGACTTGACTTGACTTGACTTGACTTGACTTGACTTGACTTGACTTGACTTGACTTGACTTGACTTGACTTGACTTGACTTGACTTGACTTGACTTGACTTGACTTGACTTGACTTGACTTGACTTGACTTGACTTGACTTGACTTGACTTGACTTGACTTGACTTGACTTGACTTGACTTGACTTGACTTGACTTGACTTGACTTGACTTGACTTGACTTGACTTGACTTGACTTGACTTGACTTGACTTGACTTGACTTGACTTGACTTGACTTGACTTGACTTGACTTGACTTGACTTGACTTGACTTGACTTGACTTGACTTGACTTGACTTGACTTGACTTGACTTGACTTGACTTGACTTGACTTGACTTGACTTGACTTGACTTGACTTGACTTGACTTGACTTGACTTGACTTGACTTGACTTGACTTGACTTGACTTGACTTGACTTGACTTGACTTGACTTGACTTGACTTGACTTGACTTGACTTGACTTGACTTGACTTGACTTGACTTGACTTGACTTGACTTGACTTGACTTGACTTGACTTGACTTGACTTGACTTGACTTGACTTGACTTGACTTGACTTGACTTGACTTGACTTGACTTGACTTGACTTGACTTGACTTGACTTGACTTGACTTGACTTGACTTGACTTGACTTGACTTGACTTGACTTGACTTGACTTGACTTGACTTGACTTGACTTGACTTGACTTGACTTGACTTGACTTGACTTGACTTGACTTGACTTGACTTGACTTGACTTGACTTGACTTGACTTGACTTGACTTGACTTGACTTGACTTGACTTGACTTGACTTGACTTGACTTGACTTGACTTGACTTGACTTGACTTGACTTGACTTGACTTGACTTGACTTGACTTGACTTGACTTGACTTGACTTGACTTGACTTGACTTGACTTGACTTGACTTGACTTGACTTGACTTGACTTGACTTGACTTGACTTGACTTGACTTGACTTGACTTGACTTGACTTGACTTGACTTGACTTGACTTGACTTGACTTGACTTGACTTGACTTGACTTGACTTGACTTGACTTGACTTGACTTGACTTGACTTGACTTGACTTGACTTGACTTGACTTGACTTGACTTGACTTGACTTGACTTGACTTGACTTGACTTGACTTGACTTGACTTGACTTGACTTGACTTGACTTGACTTGACTTGACTTGACTTGACTTGACTTGACTTGACTTGACTTGACTTGACTTGACTTGACTTGACTTGACTTGACTTGACTTGACTTGACTTGACTTGACTTGACTTGACTTGACTTGACTTGACTTGACTTGACTTGACTTGACTTGACTTGACTTGACTTGACTTGACTTGACTTGACTTGACTTGACTTGACTTGACTTGACTTGACTTGACTTGACTTGACTTGACTTGACTTGACTTGACTTGACTTGACTTGACTTGACTTGACTTGACTTGACTTGACTTGACTTGACTTGACTTGACTTGACTTGACTTGACTTGACTTGACTTGACTTGACTTGACTTGACTTGACTTGACTTGACTTGACTTGACTTGACTTGACTTGACTTGACTTGACTTGACTTGACTTGACTTGACTTGACTTGACTTGACTTGACTTGACTTGACTTGACTTGACTTGACTTGACTTGACTTGACTTGACTTGACTTGACTTGACTTGACTTGACTTGACTTGACTTGACTTGACTTGACTTGACTTGACTTGACTTGACTTGACTTGACTTGACTTGACTTGACTTGACTTGACTTGACTTGACTTGACTTGACTTGACTTGACTTGACTTGACTTGACTTGACTTGACTTGACTTGACTTGACTTGACTTGACTTGACTTGACTTGACTTGACTTGACTTGACTTGACTTGACTTGACTTGACTTGACTTGACTTGACTTGACTTGACTTGACTTGACTTGACTTGACTTGACTTGACTTGACTTGACTTGACTTGACTTGACTTGACTTGACTTGACTTGACTTGACTTGACTTGACTTGACTTGACTTGACTTGACTTGACTTGACTTGACTTGACTTGACTTGACTTGACTTGACTTGACTTGACTTGACTTGACTTGACTTGACTTGACTTGACTTGACTTGACTTGACTTGACTTGACTTGACTTGACTTGACTTGACTTGACTTGACTTGACTTGACTTGACTTGACTTGACTTGACTTGACTTGACTTGACTTGACTTGACTTGACTTGACTTGACTTGACTTGACTTGACTTGACTTGACTTGACTTGACTTGACTTGACTTGACTTGACTTGACTTGACTTGACTTGACTTGACTTGACTTGACTTGACTTGACTTGACTTGACTTGACTTGACTTGACTTGACTTGACTTGACTTGACTTGACTTGACTTGACTTGACTTGACTTGACTTGACTTGACTTGACTTGACTTGACTTGACTTGACTTGACTTGACTTGACTTGACTTGACTTGACTTGACTTGACTTGACTTGACTTGACTTGACTTGACTTGACTTGACTTGACTTGACTTGACTTGACTTGACTTGACTTGACTTGACTTGACTTGACTTGACTTGACTTGACTTGACTTGACTTGACTTGACTTGACTTGACTTGACTTGACTTGACTTGACTTGACTTGACTTGACTTGACTTGACTTGACTTGACTTGACTTGACTTGACTTGACTTGACTTGACTTGACTTGACTTGACTTGACTTGACTTGACTTGACTTGACTTGACTTGACTTGACTTGACTTGACTTGACTTGACTTGACTTGACTTGACTTGACTTGACTTGACTTGACTTGACTTGACTTGACTTGACTTGACTTGACTTGACTTGACTTGACTTGACTTGACTTGACTTGACTTGACTTGACTTGACTTGACTTGACTTGACTTGACTTGACTTGACTTGACTTGACTTGACTTGACTTGACTTGACTTGACTTGACTTGACTTGACTTGACTTGACTTGACTTGACTTGACTTGACTTGACTTGACTTGACTTGACTTGACTTGACTTGACTTGACTTGACTTGACTTGACTTGACTTGACTTGACTTGACTTGACTTGACTTGACTTGACTTGACTTGACTTGACTTGACTTGACTTGACTTGACTTGACTTGACTTGACTTGACTTGACTTGACTTGACTTGACTTGACTTGACTTGACTTGACTTGACTTGACTTGACTTGACTTGACTTGACTTGACTTGACTTGACTTGACTTGACTTGACTTGACTTGACTTGACTTGACTTGACTTGACTTGACTTGACTTGACTTGACTTGACTTGACTTGACTTGACTTGACTTGACTTGACTTGACTTGACTTGACTTGACTTGACTTGACTTGACTTGACTTGACTTGACTTGACTTGACTTGACTTGACTTGACTTGACTTGACTTGACTTGACTTGACTTGACTTGACTTGACTTGACTTGACTTGACTTGACTTGACTTGACTTGACTTGACTTGACTTGACTTGACTTGACTTGACTTGACTTGACTTGACTTGACTTGACTTGACTTGACTTGACTTGACTTGACTTGACTTGACTTGACTTGACTTGACTTGACTTGACTTGACTTGACTTGACTTGACTTGACTTGACTTGACTTGACTTGACTTGACTTGACTTGACTTGACTTGACTTGACTTGACTTGACTTGACTTGACTTGACTTGACTTGACTTGACTTGACTTGACTTGACTTGACTTGACTTGACTTGACTTGACTTGACTTGACTTGACTTGACTTGACTTGACTTGACTTGACTTGACTTGACTTGACTTGACTTGACTTGACTTGACTTGACTTGACTTGACTTGACTTGACTTGACTTGACTTGACTTGACTTGACTTGACTTGACTTGACTTGACTTGACTTGACTTGACTTGACTTGACTTGACTTGACTTGACTTGACTTGACTTGACTTGACTTGACTTGACTTGACTTGACTTGACTTGACTTGACTTGACTTGACTTGACTTGACTTGACTTGACTTGACTTGACTTGACTTGACTTGACTTGACTTGACTTGACTTGACTTGACTTGACTTGACTTGACTTGACTTGACTTGACTTGACTTGACTTGACTTGACTTGACTTGACTTGACTTGACTTGACTTGACTTGACTTGACTTGACTTGACTTGACTTGACTTGACTTGACTTGACTTGACTTGACTTGACTTGACTTGACTTGACTTGACTTGACTTGACTTGACTTGACTTGACTTGACTTGACTTGACTTGACTTGACTTGACTTGACTTGACTTGACTTGACTTGACTTGACTTGACTTGACTTGACTTGACTTGACTTGACTTGACTTGACTTGACTTGACTTGACTTGACTTGACTTGACTTGACTTGACTTGACTTGACTTGACTTGACTTGACTTGACTTGACTTGACTTGACTTGACTTGACTTGACTTGACTTGACTTGACTTGACTTGACTTGACTTGACTTGACTTGACTTGACTTGACTTGACTTGACTTGACTTGACTTGACTTGACTTGACTTGACTTGACTTGACTTGACTTGACTTGACTTGACTTGACTTGACTTGACTTGACTTGACTTGACTTGACTTGACTTGACTTGACTTGACTTGACTTGACTTGACTTGACTTGACTTGACTTGACTTGACTTGACTTGACTTGACTTGACTTGACTTGACTTGACTTGACTTGACTTGACTTGACTTGACTTGACTTGACTTGACTTGACTTGACTTGACTTGACTTGACTTGACTTGACTTGACTTGACTTGACTTGACTTGACTTGACTTGACTTGACTTGACTTGACTTGACTTGACTTGACTTGACTTGACTTGACTTGACTTGACTTGACTTGACTTGACTTGACTTGACTTGACTTGACTTGACTTGACTTGACTTGACTTGACTTGACTTGACTTGACTTGACTTGACTTGACTTGACTTGACTTGACTTGACTTGACTTGACTTGACTTGACTTGACTTGACTTGACTTGACTTGACTTGACTTGACTTGACTTGACTTGACTTGACTTGACTTGACTTGACTTGACTTGACTTGACTTGACTTGACTTGACTTGACTTGACTTGACTTGACTTGACTTGACTTGACTTGACTTGACTTGACTTGA
The DNA here is from genome assembly GCA_922984085.1 of Sicus ferrugineus. Lineage (NCBI taxonomy): Eukaryota > Metazoa > Arthropoda > Insecta > Diptera > Conopidae > Sicus > Sicus ferrugineus. The sequence continues at coordinate 49,144 of CAKLPJ010000006.1, read as the reverse complement.
CTTGACTTGACTTGACTTGACTTGACTTGACTTGACTTGACTTGACTTGACTTGACTTGACTTGACTTGACTTGACTTGACTTGACTTGACTTGACTTGACTTGACTTGACTTGACTTGACTTGACTTGACTTGACTTGACTTGACTTGACTTGACTTGACTTGACTTGACTTGACTTGACTTGACTTGACTTGACTTGACTTGACTTGACTTGACTTGACTTGACTTGACTTGACTTGACTTGACTTGACTTGACTTGACTTGACTTGACTTGACTTGACTTGACTTGACTTGACTTGACTTGACTTGACTTGACTTGACTTGACTTGACTTGACTTGACTTGACTTGACTTGACTTGACTTGACTTGACTTGACTTGACTTGACTTGACTTGACTTGACTTGACTTGACTTGACTTGACTTGACTTGACTTGACTTGACTTGACTTGACTTGACTTGACTTGACTTGACTTGACTTGACTTGACTTGACTTGACTTGACTTGACTTGACTTGACTTGACTTGACTTGACTTGACTTGACTTGACTTGACTTGACTTGACTTGACTTGACTTGACTTGACTTGACTTGACTTGACTTGACTTGACTTGACTTGACTTGACTTGACTTGACTTGACTTGACTTGACTTGACTTGACTTGACTTGACTTGACTTGACTTGACTTGACTTGACTTGACTTGACTTGACTTGACTTGACTTGACTTGACTTGACTTGACTTGACTTGACTTGACTTGACTTGACTTGACTTGACTTGACTTGACTTGACTTGACTTGACTTGACTTGACTTGACTTGACTTGACTTGACTTGACTTGACTTGACTTGACTTGACTTGACTTGACTTGACTTGACTTGACTTGACTTGACTTGACTTGACTTGACTTGACTTGACTTGACTTGACTTGACTTGACTTGACTTGACTTGACTTGACTTGACTTGACTTGACTTGACTTGACTTGACTTGACTTGACTTGACTTGACTTGACTTGACTTGACTTGACTTGACTTGACTTGACTTGACTTGACTTGACTTGACTTGACTTGACTTGACTTGACTTGACTTGACTTGACTTGACTTGACTTGACTTGACTTGACTTGACTTGACTTGACTTGACTTGACTTGACTTGACTTGACTTGACTTGACTTGACTTGACTTGACTTGACTTGACTTGACTTGACTTGACTTGACTTGACTTGACTTGACTTGACTTGACTTGACTTGACTTGACTTGACTTGACTTGACTTGACTTGACTTGACTTGACTTGACTTGACTTGACTTGACTTGACTTGACTTGACTTGACTTGACTTGACTTGACTTGACTTGACTTGACTTGACTTGACTTGACTTGACTTGACTTGACTTGACTTGACTTGACTTGACTTGACTTGACTTGACTTGACTTGACTTGACTTGACTTGACTTGACTTGACTTGACTTGACTTGACTTGACTTGACTTGACTTGACTTGACTTGACTTGACTTGACTTGACTTGACTTGACTTGACTTGACTTGACTTGACTTGACTTGACTTGACTTGACTTGACTTGACTTGACTTGACTTGACTTGACTTGACTTGACTTGACTTGACTTGACTTGACTTGACTTGACTTGACTTGACTTGACTTGACTTGACTTGACTTGACTTGACTTGACTTGACTTGACTTGACTTGACTTGACTTGACTTGACTTGACTTGACTTGACTTGACTTGACTTGACTTGACTTGACTTGACTTGACTTGACTTGACTTGACTTGACTTGACTTGACTTGACTTGACTTGACTTGACTTGACTTGACTTGACTTGACTTGACTTGACTTGACTTGACTTGACTTGACTTGACTTGACTTGACTTGACTTGACTTGACTTGACTTGACTTGACTTGACTTGACTTGACTTGACTTGACTTGACTTGACTTGACTTGACTTGACTTGACTTGACTTGACTTGACTTGACTTGACTTGACTTGACTTGACTTGACTTGACTTGACTTGACTTGACTTGACTTGACTTGACTTGACTTGACTTGACTTGACTTGACTTGACTTGACTTGACTTGACTTGACTTGACTTGACTTGACTTGACTTGACTTGACTTGACTTGACTTGACTTGACTTGACTTGACTTGACTTGACTTGACTTGACTTGACTTGACTTGACTTGACTTGACTTGACTTGACTTGACTTGACTTGACTTGACTTGACTTGACTTGACTTGACTTGACTTGACTTGACTTGACTTGACTTGACTTGACTTGACTTGACTTGACTTGACTTGACTTGACTTGACTTGACTTGACTTGACTTGACTTGACTTGACTTGACTTGACTTGACTTGACTTGACTTGACTTGACTTGACTTGACTTGACTTGACTTGACTTGACTTGACTTGACTTGACTTGACTTGACTTGACTTGACTTGACTTGACTTGACTTGACTTGACTTGACTTGACTTGACTTGACTTGACTTGACTTGACTTGACTTGACTTGACTTGACTTGACTTGACTTGACTTGACTTGACTTGACTTGACTTGACTTGACTTGACTTGACTTGACTTGACTTGACTTGACTTGACTTGACTTGACTTGACTTGACTTGACTTGACTTGACTTGACTTGACTTGACTTGACTTGACTTGACTTGACTTGACTTGACTTGACTTGACTTGACTTGACTTGACTTGACTTGACTTGACTTGACTTGACTTGACTTGACTTGACTTGACTTGACTTGACTTGACTTGACTTGACTTGACTTGACTTGACTTGACTTGACTTGACTTGACTTGACTTGACTTGACTTGACTTGACTTGACTTGACTTGACTTGACTTGACTTGACTTGACTTGACTTGACTTGACTTGACTTGACTTGACTTGACTTGACTTGACTTGACTTGACTTGACTTGACTTGACTTGACTTGACTTGACTTGACTTGACTTGACTTGACTTGACTTGACTTGACTTGACTTGACTTGACTTGACTTGACTTGACTTGACTTGACTTGACTTGACTTGACTTGACTTGACTTGACTTGACTTGACTTGACTTGACTTGACTTGACTTGACTTGATTGACTTGACTTGACTTGACTTGACTTGACTTGACTTGACTTGACTTGACTTGACTTACTTGACTTGACTTGACTTGACTTGACTTGACTTGACTTGACTTGACTTGACTTGACTTGACTTGACTTGACTTGACTTGACTTGACTTGACTTGACTTGACTTGACTTGACTTGACTTGACTTGACTTGACTTGACTTGACTTGACTTGACTTGACTTGACTTGACTTGACTTGACTTGACTTGACTTGACTTGACTTGACTTGACTTGACTTGACTTGACTTGACTTGACTTGACTTGACTTGACTTGACTTGACTTGACTTGACTTGACTTGACTTGACTTGACTTGACTTGACTTGACTTGACTTGACTTGACTTGACTTGACTTGACTTGACTTGACTTGACTTGACTTGACTTGACTTGACTTGACTTGACTTGACTTGACTTGACTTGACTTGACTTGACTTGACTTGACTTGACTTGACTTGACTTGACTTGACTTGACTTGACTTGACTTGACTTGACTTGACTTGACTTGACTTGACTTGACTTGACTTGACTTGACTTGACTTGACTTGACTTGACTTGACTTGACTTGACTTGACTTGACTTGACTTGACTTGACTTGACTTGACTTGACTTGACTTGACTTGACTTGACTTGACTTGACTTGACTTGACTTGACTTGACTTGACTTGACTTGACTTGACTTGACTTGACTTGACTTGACTTGACTTGACTTGACTTGACTTGACTTGACTTGACTTGACTTGACTTGACTTGACTTGACTTGACTTGACTTGACTTGACTTGACTTGACTTGACTTGACTTGACTTGACTTGACTTGACTTGACTTGACTTGACTTGACTTGACTTGACTTGACTTGACTTGACTTGACTTGACTTGACTTGACTTGACTTGACTTGACTTGACTTGACTTGACTTGACTTGACTTGACTTGACTTGACTTGACTTGACTTGACTTGACTTGACTTGACTTGACTTGACTTGACTTGACTTGACTTGACTTGACTTGACTTGACTTGACTTGACTTGACTTGACTTGACTTGACTTGACTTGACTTGACTTGACTTGACTTGACTTGACTTGACTTGACTTGACTTGACTTGACTTGACTTGACTTGACTTGACTTGACTTGACTTGACTTGACTTGACTTGACTTGACTTGACTTGACTTGACTTGACTTGACTTGACTTGACTTGACTTGACTTGACTTGACTTGACTTGACTTGACTTGACTTGACTTGACTTGACTTGACTTGACTTGACTTGACTTGACTTGACTTGACTTGACTTGACTTGACTTGACTTGACTTGACTTGACTTGACTTGACTTGACTTGACTTGACTTGACTTGACTTGACTTGACTTGACTTGACTTGACTTGACTTGACTTGACTTGACTTGACTTGACTTGACTTGACTTGACTTGACTTGACTTGACTTGACTTGACTTGACTTGACTTGACTTGACTTGACTTGACTTGACTTGACTTGACTTGACTTGACTTGACTTGACTTGACTTGACTTGACTTGACTTGACTTGACTTGACTTGACTTGACTTGACTTGACTTGACTTGACTTGACTTGACTTGACTTGACTTGACTTGACTTGACTTGACTTGACTTGACTTGACTTGACTTGACTTGACTTGACTTGACTTGACTTGACTTGACTTGACTTGACTTGACTTGACTTGACTTGACTTGACTTGACTTGACTTGACTTGACTTGACTTGACTTGACTTGACTTGACTTGACTTGACTTGACTTGACTTGACTTGACTTGACTTGACTTGACTTGACTTGACTTGACTTGACTTGACTTGACTTGACTTGACTTGACTTGACTTGACTTGACTTGACTTGACTTGACTTGACTTGACTTGACTTGACTTGACTTGACTTGACTTGACTTGACTTGACTTGACTTGACTTGACTTGACTTGACTTGACTTGACTTGACTTGACTTGACTTGACTTGACTTGACTTGACTTGACTTGACTTGACTTGACTTGACTTGACTTGACTTGACTTGACTTGACTTGACTTGACTTGACTTGACTTGACTTGACTTGACTTGACTTGACTTGACTTGACTTGACTTGACTTGACTTGACTTGACTTGACTTGACTTGACTTGACTTGACTTGACTTGACTTGACTTGACTTGACTTGACTTGACTTGACTTGACTTGACTTGACTTGACTTGACTTGACTTGACTTGACTTGACTTGACTTGACTTGACTTGACTTGACTTGACTTGACTTGACTTGACTTGACTTGACTTGACTTGACTTGACTTGACTTGACTTGACTTGACTTGACTTGACTTGACTTGACTTGACTTGACTTGACTTGACTTGACTTGACTTGACTTGACTTGACTTGACTTGACTTGACTTGACTTGACTTGACTTGACTTGACTTGACTTGACTTGACTTGACTTGACTTGACTTGACTTGACTTGACTTGACTTGACTTGACTTGACTTGACTTGACTTGACTTGACTTGACTTGACTTGACTTGACTTGACTTGACTTGACTTGACTTGACTTGACTTGACTTGACTTGACTTGACTTGACTTGACTTGACTTGACTTGACTTGACTTGACTTGACTTGACTTGACTTGACTTGACTTGACTTGACTTGACTTGACTTGACTTGACTTGACTTGACTTGACTTGACTTGACTTGACTTGACTTGACTTGACTTGACTTGACTTGACTTGACTTGACTTGACTTGACTTGACTTGACTTGACTTGACTTGACTTGACTTGACTTGACTTGACTTGACTTGACTTGACTTGACTTGACTTGACTTGACTTGACTTGACTTGACTTGACTTGACTTGACTTGACTTGACTTGACTTGACTTGACTTGACTTGACTTGACTTGACTTGACTTGACTTGACTTGACTTGACTTGACTTGACTTGACTTGACTTGACTTGACTTGACTTGACTTGACTTGACTTGACTTGACTTGACTTGACTTGACTTGACTTGACTTGACTTGACTTGACTTGACTTGACTTGACTTGACTTGACTTGACTTGACTTGACTTGACTTGACTTGACTTGACTTGACTTGACTTGACTTGACTTGACTTGACTTGACTTGACTTGACTTGACTTGACTTGACTTGACTTGACTTGACTTGACTTGACTTGACTTGACTTGACTTGACTTGACTTGACTTGACTTGACTTGACTTGACTTGACTTGACTTGACTTGACTTGACTTGACTTGACTTGACTTGACTTGACTTGACTTGACTTGACTTGACTTGACTTGACTTGACTTGACTTGACTTGACTTGACTTGACTTGACTTGACTTGACTTGACTTGACTTGACTTGACTTGACTTGACTTGACTTGACTTGACTTGACTTGACTTGACTTGACTTGACTTGACTTGACTTGACTTGACTTGACTTGACTTGACTTGACTTGACTTGACTTGACTTGACTTGACTTGACTTGACTTGACTTGACTTGACTTGACTTGACTTGACTTGACTTGACTTGACTTGACTTGACTTGACTTGACTTGACTTGACTTGACTTGACTTGACTTGACTTGACTTGACTTGACTTGACTTGACTTGACTTGACTTGACTTGACTTGACTTGACTTGACTTGACTTGACTTGACTTGACTTGACTTGACTTGACTTGACTTGACTTGACTTGACTTGACTTGACTTGACTTGACTTGACTTGACTTGACTTGACTTGACTTGACTTGACTTGACTTGACTTGACTTGACTTGACTTGACTTGACTTGACTTGACTTGACTTGACTTGACTTGACTTGACTTGACTTGACTTGACTTGACTTGACTTGACTTGACTTGACTTGACTTGACTTGACTTGACTTGACTTGACTTGACTTGACTTGACTTGACTTGACTTGACTTGACTTGACTTGACTTGACTTGACTTGACTTGACTTGACTTGACTTGACTTGACTTGACTTGACTTGACTTGACTTGACTTGACTTGACTTGACTTGACTTGACTTGACTTGACTTGACTTGACTTGACTTGACTTGACTTGACTTGACTTGACTTGACTTGACTTGACTTGACTTGACTTGACTTGACTTGACTTGACTTGACTTGACTTGACTTGACTTGACTTGACTTGACTTGACTTGACTTGACTTGACTTGACTTGACTTGACTTGACTTGACTTGACTTGACTTGACTTGACTTGACTTGACTTGACTTGACTTGACTTGACTTGACTTGACTTGACTTGACTTGACTTGACTTGACTTGACTTGACTTGACTTGACTTGACTTGACTTGACTTGACTTGACTTGACTTGACTTGACTTGACTTGACTTGACTTGACTTGACTTGACTTGACTTGACTTGACTTGACTTGACTTGACTTGACTTGACTTGACTTGACTTGACTTGACTTGACTTGACTTGACTTGACTTGACTTGACTTGACTTGACTTGACTTGACTTGACTTGACTTGACTTGACTTGACTTGACTTGACTTGACTTGACTTGACTTGACTTGACTTGACTTGACTTGACTTGACTTGACTTGACTTGACTTGACTTGACTTGACTTGACTTGACTTGACTTGACTTGACTTGACTTGACTTGACTTGACTTGACTTGACTTGACTTGACTTGACTTGACTTGACTTGACTTGACTTGACTTGACTTGACTTGACTTGACTTGACTTGACTTGACTTGACTTGACTTGACTTGACTTGACTTGACTTGACTTGACTTGACTTGACTTGACTTGACTTGACTTGACTTGACTTGACTTGACTTGACTTGACTTGACTTGACTTGACTTGACTTGACTTGACTTGACTTGACTTGACTTGACTTGACTTGACTTGACTTGACTTGACTTGACTTGACTTGACTTGACTTGACTTGACTTGACTTGACTTGACTTGACTTGACTTGACTTGACTTGACTTGACTTGACTTGACTTGACTTGACTTGACTTGACTTGACTTGACTTGACTTGACTTGACTTGACTTGACTTGACTTGACTTGACTTGACTTGACTTGACTTGACTTGACTTGACTTGACTTGACTTGACTTGACTTGACTTGACTTGACTTGACTTGACTTGACTTGACTTGACTTGACTTGACTTGACTTGACTTGACTTGACTTGACTTGACTTGACTTGACTTGACTTGACTTGACTTGACTTGACTTGACTTGACTTGACTTGACTTGACTTGACTTGACTTGACTTGACTTGACTTGACTTGACTTGACTTGACTTGACTTGACTTGACTTGACTTGACTTGACTTGACTTGACTTGACTTGACTTGACTTGACTTGACTTGACTTGACTTGACTTGACTTGACTTGACTTGACTTGACTTGACTTGACTTGACTTGACTTGACTTGACTTGACTTGACTTGACTTGACTTGACTTGACTTGACTTGACTTGACTTGACTTGACTTGACTTGACTTGACTTGACTTGACTTGACTTGACTTGACTTGACTTGACTTGACTTGACTTGACTTGACTTGACTTGACTTGACTTGACTTGACTTGACTTGACTTGACTTGACTTGACTTGACTTGACTTGACTTGACTTGACTTGACTTGACTTGACTTGACTTGACTTGACTTGACTTGACTTGACTTGACTTGACTTGACTTGACTTGACTTGACTTGACTTGACTTGACTTGACTTGACTTGACTTGACTTGACTTGACTTGACTTGACTTGACTTGACTTGACTTGACTTGACTTGACTTGACTTGACTTGACTTGACTTGACTTGACTTGACTTGACTTGACTTGACTTGACTTGACTTGACTTGACTTGACTTGACTTGACTTGACTTGACTTGACTTGACTTGACTTGACTTGACTTGACTTGACTTGACTTGACTTGACTTGACTTGACTTGACTTGACTTGACTTGACTTGACTTGACTTGACTTGACTTGACTTGACTTGACTTGACTTGACTTGACTTGACTTGACTTGACTTGACTTGACTTGACTTGACTTGACTTGACTTGACTTGACTTGACTTGACTTGACTTGACTTGACTTGACTTGACTTGACTTGACTTGACTTGACTTGACTTGACTTGACTTGACTTGACTTGACTTGACTTGACTTGACTTGACTTGACTTGACTTGACTTGACTTGACTTGACTTGACTTGACTTGACTTGACTTGACTTGACTTGACTTGACTTGACTTGACTTGACTTGACTTGACTTGACTTGACTTGACTTGACTTGACTTGACTTGACTTGACTTGACTTGACTTGACTTGACTTGACTTGACTTGACTTGACTTGACTTGACTTGACTTGACTTGACTTGACTTGACTTGACTTGACTTGACTTGACTTGACTTGACTTGACTTGACTTGACTTGACTTGACTTGACTTGACTTGACTTGACTTGACTTGACTTGACTTGACTTGACTTGACTTGACTTGACTTGACTTGACTTGACTTGACTTGACTTGACTTGACTTGACTTGACTTGACTTGACTTGACTTGACTTGACTTGACTTGACTTGACTTGACTTGACTTGACTTGACTTGACTTGACTTGACTTGACTTGACTTGACTTGACTTGACTTGACTTGACTTGACTTGACTTGACTTGACTTGACTTGACTTGACTTGACTTGACTTGACTTGACTTGACTTGACTTGACTTGACTTGACTTGACTTGACTTGACTTGACTTGACTTGACTTGACTTGACTTGACTTGACTTGACTTGACTTGACTTGACTTGACTTGACTTGACTTGACTTGACTTGACTTGACTTGACTTGACTTGACTTGACTTGACTTGACTTGACTTGACTTGACTTGACTTGACTTGACTTGACTTGACTTGACTTGACTTGACTTGACTTGACTTGACTTGACTTGACTTGACTTGACTTGACTTGACTTGACTTGACTTGACTTGACTTGACTTGACTTGACTTGACTTGACTTGACTTGACTTGACTTGACTTGACTTGACTTGACTTGACTTGACTTGACTTGACTTGACTTGACTTGACTTGACTTGACTTGACTTGACTTGACTTGACTTGACTTGACTTGACTTGACTTGACTTGACTTGACTTGACTTGACTTGACTTGACTTGACTTGACTTGACTTGACTTGACTTGACTTGACTTGACTTGACTTGACTTGACTTGACTTGACTTGACTTGACTTGACTTGACTTGACTTGACTTGACTTGACTTGACTTGACTTGACTTGACTTGACTTGACTTGACTTGACTTGACTTGACTTGACTTGACTTGACTTGACTTGACTTGACTTGACTGACTTGACTGACTTGACTTGACTTGACTTGACTTGACTTGACTTGACTTGACTTGACGTGACTTGACTTGACGTGACTTGACTTGACTTGACTTGACTTGACTTGACTTGACGTGACTTGACTTGACTGACTTGACTTGACGTGACTTGACTTGACTTGACTTGACGTGACTTGACTTGACTTGACTTGACTTGACTTGACTTGACTTGACTTGACTTGACTTGACTTGACTTGACTTGACTTGACTTGACTTGACTTGACTTGACTTGACTTGACTTGACTTGACTTGACTTGACTTGACTTGACTTGACTTGACTTGACTTGACTTGACTTGACTTGACTTGACTTGACTTGACTTGACTTGACTTGACTTGACTTGACTTGACTTGACTTGACTTGACTTGACTTGACTTGACTTGACTTGACTTGACTTGACTTGACTTGACTTGACTTGACTTGACTTGACTTGACTTGACTTGACCTTGACTTGACTTGACTTGACTTGACTTGACTTGACTTGACTTGACTTGACTTGACTTGACTTGACTTGACTTGACTTGACTTGACTTGACTTGACTTGACTTGACTTGACTGACTTGACTTGACTTGACTTGACTTGACTTGACTTGACTTGACTTGACTTGACTTGACTTGACTTGACTTGACTTGACTTGACTTGACTTGACTTGACTTGACTTGACTTGACTTGACTTGACTTGACTTGACTTGACTTGACTTGACTTGACTTGACTTGACTTGACTTGACTTGACTTGATTGACTTGACTTGACTTGACTTGACTTGACTTGACTTGACTTGACTTGACGTGACTTGACTTGACTTGACGTGACTTGACGTGACTTGACGTGACTTGACGTGACTTGACGTGACTTGACGTGACTTGACGTGACTTGACGTGACTTGACGTGACTTGACGTGACTTGACGTGACTTGACGTGACTTGACGTGACTTGACGTGACTTGACGTGACTTGACGTGACTTGACGTGACTTGACGTGACTTGACGTGACTTGACGTGACTTGACGTGACTTGACGTGACTTGACGTGACTTGACGTGACTTGACGTGACTTGACGTGACTTGACGTGACTTGACGTGACTTGACGTGACTTGACGTGACTTGACGTGACTTGACGTGACTTGACGTGACTTGACGTGACTTGACGTGACTTGACGTGACTTGACGTGACTTGACGTGACTTGACGTGACTTGACGTGACTTGACGTGACTTGACGTGACTTGACGTGACTTGACGTGACTTGACGTGACTTGACGTGACTTGACGTGACTTGACGTGACTTGACGTGACTTGACGTGACTTGACGTGACTTGACGTGACTTGACGTGACTTGACGTGACTTGACGTGACTTGACGTGACTTGACGTGACTTGACGTGACTTGACGTGACTTGACGTGACTTGACGTGACTTGACGTGACTTGACGTGACTTGACGTGACTTGACGTGACTTGACGTGACTTGACGTGACTTGACGTGACTTGACGTGACTTGACGTGACTTGACGTGACTTGACGTGACTTGACGTGACTTGACGTGACTTGACGTGACTTGACGTGACTTGACGTGACTTGACGTGACTTGACGTGACTTGACGTGACTTGACGTGACTTGACGTGACTTGACGTGACTTGACGTGACTTGACGTGACTTGACGTGACTTGACGTGACTTGACGTGACTTGACGTGACTTGACGTGACTTGACGTGACTTGACGTGACTTGACGTGACTTGACGTGACTTGACGTGACTTGACGTGACTTGACGTGACTTGACGTGACTTGACGTGACTTGACGTGACTTGACGTGACTTGACGTGACTTGACGTGACTTGACGTGACTTGACGTGACTTGACGTGACTTGACGTGACTTGACGTGACTTGACGTGACTTGACGTGACTTGACGTGACTTGACGTGACTTGACGTGACTTGACGTGACTTGACGTGACTTGACGTGACGTGACGTGACTTGACGTGACTTGACGTGACTTGACGTGACTTGACGTGACTTGACGTGACTTGACGTGACTTGACGTGACTTGAGTGACTTGACGTGACTTGACGTGACTTGACGTGACTTGACGTGACTTGACGTGACTTGACGTGACTTGACGTGACTTGACGTGACTTGACGTGACTTGACGTGACTTGACGTGACTTGACGTGACTTGACGTGACTTGACGTGACTTGACGTGACTTGACGTGACTTGACGTGACCTGACGTGACTTGACGTGACTTGACGTGACTTGACGTGACTTGACGTGACTTGACGTGACTTGACGTGACTTGACGTGACTTGACGTGACTTGACGTGACTTGACGTGACTTGACGTGACTTGACGTGACTTGACGTGACTTGACGTGACTTGACGTGACTTGACGTGACTTGACGTGACTTGACGTGACTTGACGTGACTTGACGTGACTTGACGTGACTTGACGTGACTTGACGTGACTTGACGTGACTTGACGTGACTTGACGTGACTTGACGTGACTTGACGTGACTTGACGTGACTTGACGTGACTTGACGTGACTTGACGTGACTTGACGTGACTTGACGTGACTTGACGTGACTTGACGTGACTTGACGTGACTTGACGTGACTTGACGTGACTTGACGTGACTTGACGTGACTTGACGTGACTTGACGTGACTTGACGTGACTTGACGTGACTTGACGTGACTTGACGTGACTTGACGTGACTTGACGTGACTTGACGTGACTTGACGTGACTTGACGTGACTTGACGTGACTTGACGTGACTTGACGTGACTTGACGTGACTTGACGTGACTTGACGTGACTTGACGTGACTTGACGTGACTTGACGTGACTTGACGTGACTTGACGTGACTTGACGTGACTTGACGGACTTGACGTGACTTGACGTGACTTGACGTGACTTGACGTGACTTGACGTGACTTGACGTGACTTGACGTGACTTGACGTGACTTGACGTGACTTGACGTGACTTGACGTGACTTGACGTGACTTGACGTGACTTGACGTGACTTGACGTGACTTGACGTGACTTGACGTGACTTGACGTGACTTGACGTGACTTGACGTGACTTGACGTGACTTGACGTGACTTGACGTGACTTGACGTGACTTGACGTGACTTGACGTGACTTGACGTGACTTGACGTGACTTGACGTGACTTGACGTGACTTGACGTGACTTGACGTGACTTGACGTGACTTGACGTGACTTGACGTGACTGACGTGACTTGACGTGACTTGACGTGACTTGACGTGACTTGACGTGACTTGACGTGACTTGACGTGACTTGACGTGACTTGACGTGACTTGAGTGACTTGACGTGACTTGACGTGACTTGACGTGACTTGACGTGACTTGACGTGACGTGACGTGACGTGACTTGACGTGACTTGACGTGACTTGACGTGACTTGACGTGACTTGACGTGACTTGACGTGACTTGACGTGACTTGACGTGACTTGACGTGACTTGACGTGACTTGACGTGACTCGACGTGACTCGACGTGACTTGACGTGACTTGACGTGACTTGACGTGACTTGACGTGACGTGACGTGACTTGACGTGACTTGACGTGACTTGACGTGACTTGACGTGACTTGACGTGACTTGACGTGACTTGACGTGACTTGACTTGACGTGACTTGACGTGACTTGACGTGACTTGACGTGACTTGACGTGACGTGACGTGACGTGACGTGACGTGACGTGACGTGACTTGACTTGACTTGACTTGACTTGACTTGACTTGACTTGACTTGACTTGACTTGACTTGACTTGACTTGACTTGACTTGACTTGACTTGACTTGACTTGACGTGACTTGACGTGACTTGACGTGACTTGACGTGACTTGACGTGACTTGACGTGACTTGACGTGACTTGACGTGACTTGACGTGACTTGACGTGACTTGACGTGACTTGACGTGACTTGACGTGACTTGACGTGACGTGACGTGACGTGACGTGACGTGACGTGACGTGACGTGACGTGACGTGACGTGACTTGACTTGACTTGACTTGACTTGACTTGACTTGACTTGACTTGACTTGACTTGACTTGACTTGACTTGACTTGACTTGACTTGACTTGACTTGACTTGACTTGACTTGACTTGACTTGACTTGACTTGACTTGACTTGACTTGACTTGACTTGACTTGACTTGACTTGACTTGACTTGACTTGACTTGACTTGACTTGACTTGACTTGACTTGACTTGACTTGACTTGACTTGACTTGACTTGACTTGACTTGACTTGACTTGACTTGACTTGACTTGACTTGACTTGACTTGACCTTGACTTGACTTGACTTGACTTGACTTTGACTTGACTTGACTTGACTTGACTTGACTTGACTTGACTTGACTTGACTGACTTGACTTGACTGACTTGACTTGACTTGACTTGACTTGACTTGACTTGACTTGACTTGATTGACTTGACTTGACTTGACTTGACTTGACTTGACTTGACTTGACTTGACTTGACTTGACTTGACTTGACTTGACTTGACTTGACTTGACTTGACTTGACTTGACTTGACTTGACTTGACTTGACTTGACTTGACTTGACTTGACTTGACTTGACTTGACTTGACTTGACTTGACTTGACTTGACTTGACTTGACGTGACTTGACGTGACTTGACGTGACTTGACGTGACTTGACTTGACTTGACGTGACGTGACGTGACGTGACGTGACGTGACTTGACGTGACGTGACGTGACGTGACGTGACGTGACGTGACTTGACGTGACTTGACGTGACTTGACGTGACTTGACGTGACTTGACGTGACTTGACGTGACTTGACGTGACTTGACGTGACTTGACGTGACTTGACGTGACTTGACGTGACTTGACGTGACTTGACGTGACTTGACGTGACTTGACGTGACTTGACGTGACTTGACGTGACTTGACGTGACTTGACGTGACTTGACGTGACTTGACGTGACTTGACGTGACTTGACGTGACTTGACGTGACTTGACGTGACGTGACGTGACGTGACGTGACGTGACTTGACTTGACTTGACTTGACTTGACTTGACTTGACTTGACTTGACTTGACTTGACTTGACTTGACTTGACTTGACTTGACTTGACTTGACTTGACTTGACTTGACTTGACTTGACTTGACTTGACTTGACTTGACTTGACTTGACTTGACTTGACTTGACTTGACTTGACTTGACTTGACTTGACTTGACTTGACTTGACTTGACTTGACTTGACTTGACTTGACTTGACTTGACTTGACTTGACTTGACTTGACTTGACTTGACTTGACTTGACTTGACTTGACTTGACTTGACTTGACTTGACTTGACTTGACTTGACTTGACTTGACTTGACTTGACTTGACTTGACTTGACTTGACTTGACTTGACTTGACTTGACTTGACTTGACTTGACTTGACTTGACTTGACTTGACTTGACTTGACTTGACTTGACTTGACTTGACTTGACTTGACTTGACTTGACTTGACTTGACTTGACTTGACTTGACTTGACTTGACGTGACTTGACGTGACTTGACTTGACTTGACTTGACTTGACGTGACTTGACGTGACTTGACGTGACTTGACGTGACTTGACGTGACTTGACGTGACTTGACGTGACTTGACGTGACTTGACGTGACTTGACGTGACTTGACGTGACTTGACGTGACTTGACGTGACTTGACGTGACTTGACGTGACTTGACGTGACTTGACGTGACTTGACGTGACTTGACGTGACTTGACGTGACTTGACATGACTTGACATGACTTGACGTGACTTGACGTGACTTGACGTGACTTGACGTGACTTGACGTGACTTGACGTGACTTGACGTGACTTGACGTGACTTGACGTGACTTGACGTGACTTGACGTGACTTGACGTGACTTGACGTGACTTGACGTGACTTGACGTGACTTGACGTGACTTGACGTGACTTGACGTGACTTGACTTGACTTGACTTGACTTGACTTGACTTGACTTGACTTGACTTGACTTGACTTGACTTGACTTGACTTGACTTGACTTGACTTGACTTGACTTGACTTGACTTGACTTGACTTGACTTGACTTGACTTGACTTGACTTGACTTGACTTGACTTGACTTGACTTGACTTGACTTGACTTGACTTGACTTGACTTGACTTGACTTGACTTGACTTGACTTGACTTGACTTGACTTGACTTGACTTGACTTGACTTGACTTGACTTGACTTGACTTGACTTGACTTGACTTGACTTGACTTGACTTGACTTGACTTGACTTGACTTGACTTGACTTGACTTGACTTGACTTGACTTGACTTGACTTGACTTGACTTGACTTGACTTGACTTGACTTGACTTGACTTGACTTGACTTGACTTGACTTGACTTGACTTGACTTGACTTGACTTGACTTGACTTGACTTGACTTGACTTGACTTGACTTGACTTGACTTGACTTGACTTGACTTGACTTGACTTGACTTGACTTGACTTGACTTGACTTGACTTGACTTGACTTGACTTGACTTGACTTGACTTGACTTGACTTGACTTGACTTGACTTGACTTGACTTGACTTGACTTGACTTGACTTGACTTGACTTGACTTGACTTGACTTGACTTGACTTGACTTGACTTGACTTGACTTGACTTGACTTGACTTGACTTGACTTGACTTGACTTGACTTGACTTGACTTGACTTGACTTGACTTGACTTGACTTGACTTGACTTGACTTGACTTGACTTGACTTGACTTGACTTGACTTGACTTGACTTGACTTGACTTGACTTGACTTGACTTGACTTGACTTGACTTGACTTGACTTGACTTGACTTGACTTGACTTGACTTGACTTGACTTGACTTGACTTGACTTGACTTGACTTGACTTGACTTGACTTGACTTGACTTGACTTGACTTGACTTGACTTGACTTGACTTGACTTGACTTGACTTGACTTGACTTGACTTGACTTGACTTGACTTGACTTGACTTGACTTGACTTGACTTGACTTGACTTGACTTGACTTGACTTGACTTGACTTGACTTGACTTGACTTGACTTGACTTGACTTGACTTGACTTGACTTGACTTGACTTGACTTGACTTGACTTGACTTGACTTGACTTGACTTGACTTGACTTGACTTGACTTGACTTGACTTGACTTGACTTGACTTGACTTGACTTGACTTGACTTGACTTGACTTGACTTGACTTGACTTGACTTGACTTGACTTGACTTGACTTGACTTGACTTGACTTGACTTGACTTGACTTGACTTGACTTGACTTGACTTGACTTGACTTGACTTGACTTGACTTGACTTGACTTGACTTGACTTGACTTGACTTGACTTGACTTGACTTGACTTGACTTGACTTGACTTGACTTGACTTGACTTGACTTGACTTGACTTGACTTGACTTGACTTGACTTGACTTGACTTGACTTGACTTGACTTGACTTGACTTGACTTGACTTGACTTGACTTGACTTGACTTGACTTGACTTGACTTGACTTGACTTGACTTGACTTGACTTGACTTGACTTGACTTGACTTGACTTGACTTGACTTGACTTGACTTGACTTGACTTGACTTGACTTGACTTGACTTGACTTGACTTGACTTGACTTGACTTGACTTGACTTGACTTGACTTGACTTGACTTGACTTGACTTGACTTGACTTGACTTGACTTGACTTGACTTGACTTGACTTGACTTGACTTGACTTGACTTGACTTGACTTGACTTGACTTGACTTGACTTGACTTGACTTGACTTGACTTGACTTGACTTGACTTGACTTGACTTGACTTGACTTGACTTGACTTGACTTGACTTGACTTGACTTGACTTGACTTGACTTGACTTGACTTGACTTGACTTGACTTGACTTGACTTGACTTGACTTGACTTGACTTGACTTGACTTGACTTGACTTGACTTGACTTGACTTGACTTGACTTGACTTGACTTGACTTGACTTGACTTGACTTGACTTGACTTGACTTGACTTGACTTGACTTGACTTGACTTGACTTGACTTGACTTGACTTGACTTGACTTGACTTGACTTGACTTGACTTGACTTGACTTGACTTGACTTGACTTGACTTGACTTGACTTGACTTGACTTGACTTGACTTGACTTGACTTGACTTGACTTGACTTGACTTGACTTGACTTGACTTGACTTGACTTGACTTGACTTGACTTGACTTGACTTGACTTGACTTGACTTGACTTGACTTGACTTGACTTGACTTGACTTGACTTGACTTGACTTGACTTGACTTGACTTGACTTGACTTGACTTGACTTGACTTGACTTGACTTGACTTGACTTGACTTGACTTGACTTGACTTGACTTGACTTGACTTGACTTGACTTGACTTGACTTGACTTGACTTGACTTGACTTGACTTGACTTGACTTGACTTGACTTGACTTGACTTGACTTGACTTGACTTGACTTGACTTGACTTGACTTGACTTGACTTGACTTGACTTGACTTGACTTGACTTGACTTGACTTGACTTGACTTGACTTGACTTGACTTGACTTGACTTGACTTGACTTGACTTGACTTGACTTGACTTGACTTGACTTGACTTGACTTGACTTGACTTGACTTGACTTGACTTGACTTGACTTGACTTGACTTGACTTGACTTGACTTGACTTGACTTGACTTGACTTGACTTGACTTGACTTGACTTGACTTGACTTGACTTGACTTGACTTGACTTGACTTGACTTGACTTGACTTGACTTGACTTGACTTGACTTGACTTGACTTGACTTGACTTGACTTGACTTGACTTGACTTGACTTGACTTGACTTGACTTGACTTGACTTGACTTGACTTGACTTGACTTGACTTGACTTGACTTGACTTGACTTGACTTGACTTGACTTGACTTGACTTGACTTGACTTGACTTGACTTGACTTGACTTGACTTGACTTGACTTGACTTGACTTGACTTGACTTGACTTGACTTGACTTGACTTGACTTGACTTGACTTGACTTGACTTGACTTGACTTGACTTGACTTGACTTGACTTGACTTGACTTGACTTGACTTGACTTGACTTGACTTGACTTGACTTGACTTGACTTGACTTGACTTGACTTGACTTGACTTGACTTGACTTGACTTGACTTGACTTGACTTGACTTGACTTGACTTGACTTGACTTGACTTGACTTGACTTGACTTGACTTGACTTGACTTGACTTGACTTGACTTGACTTGACTTGACTTGACTTGACTTGACTTGACTTGACTTGACTTGACTTGACTTGACTTGACTTGACTTGACTTGACTTGACTTGACTTGACTTGACTTGACTTGACTTGACTTGACTTGACTTGACTTGACTTGACTTGACTTGACTTACTTGACTTGACTTGACTTGACTTGACTTGACTTGACTTGACTTGATTGACTTGACTTGACTTGACTTGACTTGACTTGACTTGACTTGACTTGACTTGACTTGACTTGACTTGACTTGACTTGACTTGACTTGACTTGACTTGACTTGACTTGACTTGACTTGACTTGACTTGACTTGACTTGACTTGACTTGACTTGACTTGACTTGACTTGACTTGACTTGACTTGACTTGACTTGACTTGACTTGACTTGACTTGACTTGACTTGACTTGACTTGACTTGACTTGACTTGACTTGACTTGACTTGACTTGACTTGACTTGACTTGACTTGACTTGACTTGACTTGACTTGACTTGACTTGACTTGACTTGACTTGACTTGACTTGACTTGACTTGACTTGACTTGACTTGACTTGACTTGACTTGACTTGACTTGACTTGACTTGACTTGACTTGACTTGACTTGACTTGACTTGACTTGACTTGACTTGACTTGACTTGACTTGACTTGACTTGACTTGACTTGACTTGACTTGACTTGACTTGACTTGACTTGACTTGACTTGACTTGACTTGACTTGACTTGACTTGACTTGACTTGACTTGACTTGACTTGACTTGACTTGACTTGACTTGACTTGACTTGACTTGACTTGACTTGACTTGACTTGACTTGACTTGACTTGACTTGACTTGACTTGACTTGACTTGACTTGACTTGACTTGACTTGACTTGACTCTTGACTTGACTTGACTTGACTTGACTTGACTTGACTTGACTTGACTTGACTTGACTTGACTTGACTTGACTTGACTTGACTTGACTTGACTTGACTTGACTTGACTTGACTTGACTTGACTTGACTTGACTTGACTTGACTTGACTTGACTTGACTTGACTTGACTTGACTTGACTTGACTTGACTTGACTTGACTTGACTTGACTTGACTTGACTTGACTTGACTTGACTTGACTTGACTTGACTTGACTTGACTTGACTTGACTTGACTTGACTTGACTTGACTTGACTTGACTTGACTTGACTTGACTTGACTTGACTTGACTTGACTTGACTTGACTTGACTTGACTTGACTTGACTTGACTTGACTTGACTTGACTTGACTTGACTTGACTTGACTTGACTTGACTTGACTTGACTTGACTTGACTTGACTTGACTTGACTTGACTTGACTTGACTTGACTTGACTTGACTTGACTTGACTTGACTTGACTTGACTTGACTTGACTTGACTTGACTTGACTTGACTTGACTTGACTTGACTTGACTTGACTTGACTTGACTTGACTTGACTTGACTTGACTTGACTTGACTTGACTTGACTTGACTTGACTTGACTTGACTTGACTTGACTTGACTTGACTTGACTTGACTTGACTTGACTTGACTTGACTTGACTTGACTTGACTTGACTTGACTTGACTTGACTTGACTTGACTTGACTTGACTTGACTTGACTTGACTTGACTTGACTTGACTTGACTTGACTTGACTTGACTTGACTTGACTTGACTTGACTTGACTTGACTTGACTTGACTTGACTTGACTTGACTTGACTTGACTTGACTTGACTTGACTTGACTTGACTTGACTTGACTTGACTTGACTTGACTTGACTTGACTTGACTTGACTTGACTTGACTTGACTTGACTTGACTTGACTTGACTTGACTTGACTTGACTTGACTTGACTTGACTTGACTTGACTTGACTTGACTTGACTTGACTTGACTTGACTTGACTTGACTTGACTTGACTTGACTTGACTTGACTTGACTTGACTTGACTTGACTTGACTTGACTTGACTTGACTTGACTTGACTTGACTTGACTTGACTTGACTTGACTTGACTTGACTTGACTTGACTTGACTTGACTTGACTTGACTTGACTTGACTTGACTTGACTTGACTTGACTTGACTTGACTTGACTTGACTTGACTTGACTTGACTTGACTTGACTTGACTTGACTTGACTTGACTTGACTTGACTTGACTTGACTTGACTTGACTTGACTTGACTTGACTTGACTTGACTTGACTTGACTTGACTTGACTTGACTTGACTTGACTTGACTTGACTTGACTTGACTTGACTTGACTTGACTTGACTTGACTTGACTTGACTTGACTTGACTTGACTTGACTTGACTTGACTTGACTTGACTTGACTTGACTTGACTTGACTTGACTTGACTTGACTTGACTTGACTTGACTTGACTTGACTTGACTTGACTTGACTTGACTTGACTTGACTTGACTTGACTTGACTTGACTTGACTTGACTTGACTTGACTTGACTTGACTTGACTTGACTTGACTTGACTTGACTTGACTTGACTTGACTTGACTTGACTTGACTTGACTTGACTTGACTTGACTTGACTTGACTTGACTTGACTTGACTTGACTTGACTTGACTTGACTTGACTTGACTTGACTTGACTTGACTTGACTTGACTTGACTTGACTTGACTTGACTTGACTTGACTTGACTTGACTTGACTTGACTTGACTTGACTTGACTTGACTTGACTTGACTTGACTTGACTTGACTTGACTTGACTTGACTTGACTTGACTTGACTTGACTTGACTTGACTTGACTTGACTTGACTTGACTTGACTTGACTTGACTTGACTTGACTTGACTTGACTTGACTTGACTTGACTTGACTTGACTTGACTTGACTTGACTTGACTTGACTTGACTTGACTTGACTTGACTTGACTTGACTTGACTTGACTTGACTTGACTTGACTTGACTTGACTTGACTTGACTTGACTTGACTTGACTTGACTTGACTTGACTTGACTTGACTTGACTTGACTTGACTTGACTTGACTTGACTTGACTTGACTTGACTTGACTTGACTTGACTTGACTTGACTTGACTTGACTTGACTTGACTTGACTTGACTTGACTTGACTTGACTTGACTTGACTTGACTTGACTTGACTTGACTTGACTTGACTTGACTTGACTTGACTTGACTTGACTTGACTTGACTTGACTTGACTTGACTTGACTTGACTTGACTTGACTTGACTTGACTTGACTTGACTTGACTTGACTTGACTTGACTTGACTTGACTTGACTTGACTTGACTTGACTTGACTTGACTTGACTTGACTTGACTTGACTTGACTTGACTTGACTTGACTTGACTTGACTTGACTTGACTTGACTTGACTTGACTTGACTTGACTTGACTTGACTTGACTTGACTTGACTTGACTTGACTTGACTTGACTTGACTTGACTTGACTTGACTTGACTTGACTTGACTTGACTTGACTTGACTTGACTTGACTTGACTTGACTTGACTTGACTTGACTTGACTTGACTTGACTTGACTTGACTTGACTTGACTTGACTTGACTTGACTTGACTTGACTTGACTTGACTTGACTTGACTTGACTTGACTTGACTTGACTTGACTTGACTTGACTTGACTTGACTTGACTTGACTTGACTTGACTTGACTTGACTTGACTTGACTTGACTTGACTTGACTTGACTTGACTTGACTTGACTTGACTTGACTTGACTTGACTTGACTTGACTTGACTTGACTTGACTTGACTTGACTTGACTTGACTTGACTTGACTTGACTTGACTTGACTTGACTTGACTTGACTTGACTTGACTTGACTTGACTTGACTTGACTTGACTTGACTTGACTTGACTTGACTTGACTTGACTTGACTTGACTTGACTTGACTTGACTTGACTTGACTTGACTTGACTTGACTTGACTTGACTTGACTTGACTTGACTTGACTTGACTTGACTTGACTTGACTTGACTTGACTTGACTTGACTTGACTTGACTTGACTTGACTTGACTTGACTTGACTTGACTTGACTTGACTTGACTTGACTTGACTTGACTTGACTTGACTTGACTTGACTTGACTTGACTTGACTTGACTTGACTTGACTTGACTTGACTTGACTTGACTTGACTTGACTTGACTTGACTTGACTTGACTTGACTTGACTTGACTTGACTTGACTTGACTTGACTTGACTTGACTTGACTTGACTTGACTTGACTTGACTTGACTTGACTTGACTTGACTTGACTTGACTTGACTTGACTTGACTTGACTTGACTTGACTTGACTTGACTTGACTTGACTTGACTTGACTTGACTTGACTTGACTTGACTTGACTTGACTTGACTTGACTTGACTTGACTTGACTTGACTTGACTTGACTTGACTTGACTTGACTTGACTTGACTTGACTTGACTTGACTTGACTTGACTTGACTTGACTTGACTTGACTTGACTTGACTTGTGACTTGACTTGACTTGACTTGACTTGACTTGACTTGACTTGACTTGACTTGACTTGACTTGACTTGACTTGACTTGACTTGACTTGACTTGACTTGACTTGACTTGACTTGACTTGACTTGACTTGACTTGACTTGACTTGACTTGACTTGACTTGACTTGACTTGACTTGACTTGACTTGACTTGACTTGACTTGACTTGACTTGACTTGACTTGACTTGACTTGACTTGACTTGACTTGACTTGACTTGACTTGACTTGACTTGACTTGACTTGACTTGACTTGACTTGACTTGACTTGACTTGACTTGACTTGACTTGACTTGACTTGACTTGACTTGACTTGACTTGACTTGACTTGACTTGACTTGACTTGACTTGACTTGACTTGACTTGACTTGACTTGACTTGACTTGACTTGACTTGACTTGACTTGACTTGACTTGACCTTGACTTGACTGCTTGACTTGACTTGACTTGACTTGACTTGACTTGACTTGACTTGACTTGACTTGACTTGACTTGACTTGACTTGACTTGACTTGACTTGACTTGACTTGACTTGACTTGACTTGACTTGACTTGACTTGACTTGACTTGACTTGACTTGACTTGACTTGACTTGACTTGACTTGACTTGACTTGACTTGACTTGACTTGACTTGACTTGACTTGACTTGACTTGACTTGACTTGACTTGACATGACTTGACTTGACTTGACTTGACTTGACTTGACTTGACTGACTTGACTTGACTTGACTTGACTTGACTTGACTTGACTTGACTTGACTTGACTTGACTTGACTTGACTTGACTTGACTTGACTTGACTTGACTTGACTTGACTTGACTTGACTTGACTTGACTTGACTTGACTTGACTTGACTTGACTTGACTTGACTTGACTTGACTTGACTTGACTTGACTTGACTTGACTTGACTTGACTTGACTTGACTTGACTTGACTTGACTTGACTTGACTTGACTTGACTTGACTTGACTTGACTTGACTTGACTTGACTTGACTTGACTTGACTTGACTTGACTTGACTTGACTTGACTTGACTTGACTTGACTTGACTTGACTTGACTTGACTTGACTTGACTTGACTTGACTTGACTTGACTTGACTTGACTTGACTTGACTTGACTTGACTTGACTTGACTTGACTGACTTGACTTGACTTGACTTGACTTGACTTGACTTGACTTGACTTGACTTGACTTGACTTGACTTGACTTGACTTGACTTGACTTGACTTGACTTGACTTGACTTGACTTGACTTGACTTGACTTGACTTGACTTGACTTGACTTGACTTGACTTGACTTGACTTGACTTGACTTGACTTGACTTGACTTGATTGACTTGACTTGACTTGACTTGACTTGATTGACTTGACTTGACTTGACTTGACTTGACTTGACTTGACTTGACTTGACTTGACTTGACTTGACTTGACTTGACTTGACTTGACTTGACTTGACTTGACTTGACTTGACTTGACTTGACTTGACTTGACTTGACTTGACTTGACTTGACTTGACTTGACTTGACTTGACTTGACTTGACTTGACTTGACTTGACTTGACTTGACTTGACTTGACTTGACTTGACTTGACTTGACTTGACTTGACTTGACTTGACTTGACTTGACTTGACTTGACTTGACTTGACTTGACTTGACTTGACTTGACTTGACTTGACTTGACTTGACTTGACTTGACTTGACTTGACTTGACTTGACTTGACTTGACTTGACTTGACTTGACTTGACTTGACTTGACTTGACTTGACTTGACTTGACTTGACTTGACTTGACTTGACTTGACTTGACTTGACTTGACTTGACTTGACTTGACTTGACTTGACTTGACTTGACTTGACTTGACTTGACTTGACTGACTTGACTTGACTTGACTTGACTTGACTTGACTTGACTTGACTTGACTTGACTTGACTTGACTTGACTTGACTTGACTTGACTTGACTTGACTTGACTTGACTTGACTTGACTTGACTTGACTTGACTTGACTTGACTTGACTTGACTTGACTTGACTTGACTTGACTTGACTTGACTTGACTTGACTTGACTTGACTTGACTTGACTTGACTTGACTTGACTTGACTTGACTTGACTTGACTTGACTTGACTTGACTTGACTTGACTTGACTTGACTTGACTTGACTTGACTTGACTTGACTTGACTTGACTTGACTTGACTTGACTTGACTTGACTTGACTTGACTTGACTTGACTTGACTTGACTTGACTTGACTTGACTTGACTTGACTTGACTTGACTTGACTTG